>PVYP01007052.1:0-16198 GCA_002995295.1 Rhizopogon vulgaris
TTACATCACGTGATGTTGGTAGTATTTGTACGAGCCCTATCTTACCTTAAAGTGCCATTATCTTTTCCCACCACAAGCACAATTGGATTTGTGTGGTCACGTGACAGTGTAAGTAATTCTATACTCCGACACGAATCAATACCGCAGCAAAAATTGTCTAATTGAAGTTCAAGCTTTCATGGTAGTTCGCCCTTTAAAATATGACGCTCAAACTCGGTCTCCTACTTAGAAAGGGTGGCTTTGCGCGCACTTTCAATTCTCGCATATGATTGTCGGCGTCGTCGCTCGACGCTGAATAGTGTTGTGCTAAGTACGTTATAATTTACAGTCTCAAGTTTTCCAGGCCCAGAGGTCAAGTAGCAGTCAACTTGAAGATGTCTCATGTCTCGCTGCGTTGCATACGAGCTCGCATAGTACTTATCTCGTGTATCAACTCGTGGCGCGTTTAAGGCGCAGTCCACCTTATTACACGCCAAAAAGGCGAAAGCCCGAAGAACGAAGTGCGCACACTACCAATGCATGTACTTATGAAATACACGAGTCCTTTGCAATTGCAAGTAGTCAATAATTATGCATAGTGCAACTCGAAAGTGAGAGGGGGACATGATCTTGGCGGTCAACAGGCGGCTGCTATAGCTAGCAGACAAAACAGCTTTTCAGAGGTACACTTCAATAACAGGAAGACTACATGCACCGATCCAGTTGTTCATTTTCTAGTTAGTATGGGATCTTTCCACCAGTAAGCCCAGGCCCTCAAGTCTTTCGAGACCGTAACTCAACCGGTCAATCTGGGCCAAGCTCCAAGATTTACAGGACATGGTCACAAAAACGTCCGATACAGAATATATCCGCAAACAAGTCGATCAATTCGTTAAGACCGCCAACCCTTTGTTCCCATCGGGAGCAGCAACACGTTTCAGCAAAACCTGCTGGTAGTTTTCCCATGCAGCAATGAGCTACAATAGTATTTAGTGCTTCGCTAAAAGCCTCACATTGCAGCACCTACCTCTCTTTGTCTGGAGATCATGCCGTCCAGGAAAGTTTGCAAACTTTTCTTAAAATCCTCCACACGCTCCTGTTCAAATCTCGCCATTTCGGTTTTTATCAGTTTTGAGCACTGATCAAATTCGTGCTTGGCGTCCAGAGCACGGCGTTCAGCCTGAACTGTCGTCAGTACTGTGCAGGTAATAAAGGGAGTGATCACACCTCTGATATTTGGGCAACGGTGTGGCTTATCCGATCTGTAGGCAGACGACCTTGAGCTCGAAGGCGTTCATGATTTTGTTTAACACGGCGAACGTCAGCATCAGCATTTTGCCAAGCCGTGTACGTTCGCGTGCGAGAGTTGAAAGCCATCTGGAAGTCAAGTCAAATCAGATGAGACTAGTATGGAGTGACGTTGGGGCAACGGACTCGAACAGAGTTGATCAATCTTGAATATTCGTCCGCTAACACACAATCAACAGTGGCCCAAAGCTGTGAACAGTAGACTTACCGGTGGCCAAGAGTGTCATTATGTCTTGTTGCGACTGAGTGTTCTGAAACTCCTCAGCCATGCGCTCAACGTCGGCCATGGCAGCCAAGGACTGCTGCAATTGCTTTCCCATGTCAGAAATCGACAGATCAGCTATCGCGGTGGCGAACTCTCCGGTTGCAGCAGCCAATTCTGCAATACGATCAATCATTATACTACCTTACATAGAAAGACAGTACTTACCGGCACGTTGCTTCGCAACGACCTCTATTGACTTCACCAATCCACGCAGCTGCGATTCGAGGCCATCCAAGTATGCACGCTGTTTATCAAACCACTACAAGAGAATGAGGTCGACAACGTCCTTGAAGAATAAGTTGCAGGAAATACCTCATCAGTTTCATGGAACCGCGGACCCGCCAAGGTTTGGCCGATAGATGCCATCAGTCCTCCCCTTTCGTGTGAAATCTCCGCTTTCCTATGTTTGATCTGCATGACGCTCAATCTAAGAAAAGCTCTACCCGGAAAATGGTATGACGCACGTCTAAGGAGAAAGTGTCACTTTCTAGAAACAACTTGAGGTCAGGGTCCTTCGCCAGCACTGGATGGTTGGCAATCTTCTGGATGCATTTCTCGAGCGCCATTCGCCGTTGTTGTACGAATGTCTCATCGAAACGTCCAAATGGACTTTTCTCTGGTGCAGGAGGGACAACCACACCCGGGTTGTTCATTGAAAGGGTTTCGTATAACCATAGAAAGTCTGAGTACCGACGTAGCACGGAGAATACTGACTTCTGATAGAGCGGAGAGGTCGTCTGGGAGGCTATGTGAGTGATTTGGTTTACGGCGTGAAACAAACAGCAGCTCACTCGTGTATGGACGGTATACATAGTAAACGACCGAATTGGGTCACCCACACGCTGTGGATCGTCAACTGAAATGATGAAGACAGGAGCTGACGAATCACTGCCCCTCGAGGTATGAGCGGGTGAAGTTGCGACCTGGTGACTGGTATGTAGTTGGTTCATAATCATCGTGTGAGTACTCACCTGAGGAGAGTTTATCCTCTCTATGCCTTTGAATTTAGTAGATTGGCCAATTGGCTTGTCGTCGTCGTCATCATCATCCTCGGTTGTAGTGTTTAGGACGGGAGAATGAATGGGTGACAATTGGTCATTAGCCCCCCAGTCCGACTGCCAACCTCGCTGAGAGTCATTCCCTCCCAATATACTCCCGAAGGACTGATCAACTATCGGAGGGAAACTCTGCTCCACCTGTGAGGTGTAAGAAGGAGTAGCAACCTCGCCAGACGGGAATATCGTGGGTGATGATGGGGATGGCTCCTGCTGAGGTGGAGTTGCTGCTCTGACCAGCTTTTCATCGTCGTGCGCAGGAGAGCTTGATTTAGCTTCAGAGACAGTCGGTGTATGCTCTTCCACGCTATACGTAGATATTCTGAAGCCAGGTGTACGCGAGGAGACAATATTTGTCGGCGCCGTGCTATGTTCATCATCATCATCATCCGAGTCGGCAGTCACTGCAGCAGCATCCAGTGGGTCAACTGTACTGTTTTGATCGCTATGCCCGCGGTCGCCTGTGACATAGGACTCAGTTGTAGGTGTGGGACTAGTCCTGCGCTCAGGTTCGTCCTCGAAACCGCTCTTGTAGTAGTCGATATCATTATGCGTTGGCCCTTGCTCAGTAGGTTGGTGCAAAAAGCTAGACCATGGGTCTGGCGAAGATGAACGTTTGGAAAACGGGTCTTCAAACGGATTCTCCTCGAGGACGTTCCGTGAGGGTGCGAGAAGGTCGTCAAAACCGTCCATATGGAAATGAATATGGAGAACGGGGGAAGGGTAATGGCAAATTGGGCACTGCCTTCGAGTGAGTGAGGTGTGCTACTAAGTAGACTTTAGTGCATACAAGTATTTGACTCGTCAATCATGTAGTGTAAGTAGTACACCGAACAAATGTCGTCAAGTATCGCATAATTATAACAGCTACATTTGTACTGCTTCAAAATATAATCCACGTCGTAGTCCTACTCGTACGGCATCTCCTCCACAGCATTTCCAAGAGATATCCAGTTAGAAAGCACACTATCGGCGAAAGCCTGCTCGTCACGAGCAAGATCCTGCACCAACTTGCTGAGCAAAACATTCTCCCTATTGTGCAGCACCACACGAAGTTCATGCCACATTCTAGGTAGATTTATGTAACACAGCACAGAAAATAACAGTTTTGAATACTCACGAAGCACGAATAAACACCCTTCGGTTCAGGAGTGAAGAGATAGTTGCTTGGTCTTTCTCTATTAAACCAACAACTCGATCAGCTTCCTCGTGCCAACCGTCCTTCTGAGCAGCCTTGATACCCTCAAGCTTCATCGAATTCGAATCAACTCGTTTCTTCAACCTATCGACATTGTCGACAGAGAGACGATCGCGACGGACAAAAAGATCTCGCATTGCAATATACAGGTCTCTTTGACTCTGCATCATGAGAGACAAAATGTCAATAACACACCTGTTGTTCACATGAAGGAACCCACCTTCAGTGCCTCCAGCGTTGAGTAAAGCAATGCATTCGTCTGAAAGGAAGTGTCCAACAAGAGGTAGAGAAATTGTGTAGAGGCACTGACCCGTTGTTCCAGTAAATCAGACTGCTGTTGCGTATGAGAGGCAACGTGTCCAATACCCTGTCTTACGCCGTCACATAGCTCGCACTCATCCCCCCTCCAGCACCGTCCGTTCACTTCAACGACGGCCCTCAGCACATTGGTCAGCCGCGCTAGATCTGCCTGATCATCCGATTCAAAGTCATCGGAATACGTGGTGCGCGTGGACAGAATCGAAGAAACCAACGACGTCGTTGATGAAGCGGGACCAGATGCGTGATCATGATCACCCAGAGGATGATGAGAGGAGGAAGAAGAGAGAGGGAATGCGAAGTGAGACGGTAAATATGTGCGCCTGAGACTTGAAGGGATCCGTACCGCAGCTGATTCGCGTCTCTTTACTATGCGCTCAGTTAACACGCATATTCTCTGCCACTGCTCTATTAACGGATTGATCTTCCCCCGCACGGAACTTTAAACCTCTTTAGCAGACGGCTGAGATAATGAAAAAGTTACACGTACGCAAGCTTCTCTTCAAGGTCACTTGGGACAGTGATTTCTTCTATCCTATCGATTCGCTTGCTTGCAGATTCTTCCTCGAGAGACACTGCAGTGTGCTTCCGCCAATTCTCGAAGGAAGGTTCCGAAAGGAAGGTCGCAAGAACACCGTCCTCCTTGATTACCGGATGGTTTCTGAACAACCTTCAATCCCAGGTACCGAACAAGGGCGGGAGGCACATACGTCACAGCGTTCAGAAACCTAGCAAGACCTTTCCTGTTACAGGTATTTCAGATGTCCCTTACTAGCAAACAGCACGTCTACACACACCTTCGTTGCTCAATGAATGCAGCGTCGGCTGCAAGTCACATAAGAATCGAAACAGAGATATGAAACAACAGAACTCACGCTGCACACGCTTCGGCGGAAGGGCAGGTAAGAGACGGAAAGGGTATCGTCGTACTAAGCAGTCCCACAGAAACACAAACTCCGAATACCGGCGATGGACAGGCTCGCCGTGCTACATGCCATATCACATCAGTACACTCGAAAGTAATGTATGAGTGAGCTCTCACTTCAGTCGTAACCTCATACACAGTGTACCGATTCAGGATGAATCCCTGCTGCCCTTGGATAGTCACGTCCACGTGTTCTTGTCTGTTCCACCACTCCATTGGAAGTCCAGACCCTGCTAAACTCGAGGTGGCTCCTCCACCATTGATTGTCGTCGCACTTCGAGGGGCAGCGGAGTCAGTGCCCCCTCCGCCATTGCTTGGGAATGGAGGTGTACTCCAAGGGTCTAGAGTGGCCTGTCTGTAGGTCGAATAGGGAGAAGAGAAAGCTGATGTGTTCGGATGAGGTTGCAAGGTATCGATGTTAAGAAAAGGTTCGGGTAAATTGTCTTCTGCAGCGAGGGCGGCAACTTGTTCCACGCTGATGTCTACAAGAGTTAACCTATGCATTGGCAAGTGTACCCCATAATTGAACAAACGAATAACACACCTTTGCCGGACTGAGCAAGCGCCAATAATGCGAGTGCCACGAAGAACTCCAATTTGGACACTCTTGGTCTAGAACTCACGAGGTTCACGATCTGGCCTGGGGATCAGCATCGTCTGTCTCACTACCCAATCACTCCATCACTCACTTTGTCCACGGTCGTCGCAGGTAATCTAGACGTCGACAAAACTCGAGACAACGCATTTACCGATATTTCTCCCGAGTGTGTTGCATCTACGACTGCAAATGCTCTGTTGTATGAATCCGGGACATTTGATTCCGCTGTCCAACCGTCAGATGCAGTCATGATCTTTCAATTAAATGCACACCTATTACCGAGCTAAGGGCAGATGTCACACCTGGTACGGGTTGTGGTGAAGGCGAGGGCGCAGCGCTCCATGGATCGTCATAAATTGAGGCAGCCAGCGGATTCTCATCAACGAAGCTGCCTCCAAGACCGTTGACAGGCGTGGAAGCATATCGTTGTGCTGGCCTCGGTGCGTTGAACATCCTCGCTCAACAATAATTGAGGTAGTTGTAATGCAACCTCTTACAATATGAATGACCTCAAAGCGGTTAAGTCACCAAACAAGGCTATAGACGTGTGTTGAATGTTCTACACTTCCCAACCGCGGAAGCTAAATTATCTACCGTGTACTTACACCAGAGACACACATTCGTACCCAGCGCACCATGAATGCCCTTCCGCAGATGTGTACGAGGATCCATATACCACCTACGAAACCATAATAAAGGAATTGAAACCAAAACCATTATATACAAAATGTCCACTGTGCTACCCTTGTGCCATCCACATACCTCTCACGAAACTTCCGCAGTAACCTTCGCCGCGAAGTGCAGCGTCCACGATGACAACAAGCGCTTGGCATTAACCATCTCTCCATCGAGTCTGCATATATAACGTGTTTAGTGACATTTTGTTGCAAACTGGAAACCACCACTTACCCAGGCGTGCCATATGTCAACGGCGCCATGTACAGGAACATCAAGAACATGATGAATGCGAATCCACCCACTGCCACAGGCCCT
Organism: Rhizopogon vulgaris; assembly: GCA_002995295.1. Taxonomy (NCBI): domain Eukaryota; kingdom Fungi; phylum Basidiomycota; class Agaricomycetes; order Boletales; family Rhizopogonaceae; genus Rhizopogon; species Rhizopogon vulgaris. The sequence goes on from PVYP01007052.1 coordinate 6,640, forward strand.
CTCATGCCAAGGTCGGCATACTCCGAGTGTTTCATTTTCGTCCACCGTCCTGCGAGACTGATCGGGAAGTTGATTGTGTCAGAAAGGATGAAGCTCAGAACAGAGCCAGCAAGGAGTGCAGACGCGAGGTGTGACGGGAGGTAGTGGTGGATGAACAGCTGTCGACCCATAAGGAAGAAGGGCAGGTAATGTACAGCCCAAATCAGAAGGAAGAACCCAGCAGAGTTCCATAGACGGCCACGGACAGCTAAACTGAAAGTTAAAATGATACTCACTCAAAGAACAGGTCTACTAACCATCGGGAATGGGTTGAATGCCACGACGACGGGCAAGCAGGTCAGCACCGACAATGCCAACGTAAATCGATAGTGCGATGACACAAGTCCACCAGCCAACGATGTTGCCAATAAGATAAATCTGCTTTTGACTGTCGTTTTCTGTCCAGAAACTGATCCCACTGATGAGGAAAGGCCAGTTGATCGGGCCGCTAGCGTATGGGTGCGATGAAGTGAGACCCGCATTGTGCTGTAGCATCAATAACTGCAGCTCAGCGAATTTCTTGAAGAAGCTCATTTTTTTGGGTTCTTTCGGAGCTTGATCAACAGCGAGACCTTCTGAGCCTAGATGAAGGTCATTAGATTCAAGTGCGCCGAACAAAGAAGTCTACTAACTTTCAGTCGAGATGACCTGGTCGACGAACCAAGTTGCGCTCTTTTCCGAGGGGTTCTTGTTACCATTGATCTCCTGTTGCTTAAACGCCCACTCCGGTAACTGCTTACTGTGAGTCCACATCGACACCCTGGTGGAACCATGGACAAGCCTGAAGTGGCTCGATTTGCTCTTCCATGGATCATCGGAGCTGCCGTCAACGATATTCAAGTAGAACAGGGTATCATTGTGTCGTGAGTGGTCATCCTTGGGCCATGTGGTAAACTCCTGGTTTGTTGGCATGAGCGAAGATGCGACATCATGGGTAAGTAATAGTGTTTGTGTGTTGATATGCAAAAGTTGGATAACATCCTCATGGCGGACAACGCGAGCGCGGCCAGCCTCGGGAAGAGCTTTCGTGGGAATAATCTGCCAGTGGTTGTTGAGATCATCATGTCCATAGCCGGTGACCTGCTGTCCTTGACTGCTGATACGACCATCATCATACTGCAAAGGATACCGCTCGGAATGCGAGTGCAAGTAAACCTTGGTATCTTTGTGTTTCATCGTGACGACGTCGTAGTAACGAAGCTCTGCAAAAACGAGGTCAGCAGAAAAGAGAGCTCGATGAAGCTTGCTCCGGACCTTGGCTGTTCATCAGAAGTTCATTACCGATCAGAGTCTCCTGAAATGCGGGGCTCATAAAGCTATCACCAGCCCCAGAACGTGTGAGGACCGCAAAGTGTACGTAGAAGAATGATAGGTATATGATGAATGGGACGACAATAAGGCCTACTGCTCTTGTCATGAAATGTTTCCAAAAATGTTCCTTGGATAGGGTAAATCACATGCGTAAGAGGCTGGGAGGTGAAACTCACCATTGTAAAGCCCTTCTTATAGTCCAAGATATCCCAGAGGTCAACTAAAACAGCGATGCCTATGGTGACCACAGTCAAGATGCCGTTTACTTTCGAACCCCAAGTGCAAGCCATGAAGAAGCCAGTAGCGATCAACCAGCTCCACCATTCAACTGTGAATTCCCTAGTATCGACGACACTCAGTACAGAGCATCTGAGGGAACAGGTGAAACGCACCAGTAGCGGAGTTTGCGAAATCGAATGTATGAATAGATTGTAAGCGACATAAAGAATATCAATGTCGCGTCCAGGAGAATTAGCCGTGATTGTGCAATGTGCGCATTGTCTGTAAAGACAAGTTAGACGCCGACAGTGAACCCCCTAGACTTTCACGTACCAAAGAGAATGATACAGGCAGAGAAAGCAGCGACAATAGTAGAATAACCTGTTTCCTTCATGATTGCATAAACCACGGGGACCGTAAGACTTCCAAGAATTGCGGGCAATGCACGCATGCCGACATATGGTACATGGTTGTCGGTGTAGCTGTCCCCAATGTTCTCGAATGTAAAATGACCGTCAAACCCAACGAACCAGCCGGCGAGCGCGAATAATAGTTTTGCGAAAGGTGGGTGCACGTCGAAGTAGTACTCGCGACTGAGATAAAAGGCCGCAAATTTGCCAAAGTGCACCTCGTCAAAGCTGCCTACGCGTCAGGAACGCAACAGGCAGGAATGAAAAATCGGCGCTTACACGACCTCATCTGGTTGATTGATTTTATAGAATCTAAGTGCGAATGCTATCGCCGTCAGCACACCCACCATTGCAGCACTTGCTTGTGGTGTGTCTAAGGCTTGTTCAAATGTACTTCGGGATTTCTGCGCAACAAGGAAGCATTAGACATTAAAGACTTGGTCATAGCGAGTTAAACATACTGGATTTTGGTAAATGGCGTGGACGTGGTCATCATCATCCTGGTCATAGGTGGCAACGGAGGAAGTAGGTCCCTTTATTCTCTGGCGTGCTTTGGAAGGGCTCGCCATCGCAGTGGACGATTGAGTTGGTTTATGTTTGGACTTTGATTCGAAGAGTTAAACCGGAACCCTAACCGTCACGTGGCACCCACTGCCGGTTTTTCCTCTGATTACCGTACGGCTCTGCAATGAGAATTGCATTGTAAGGATATATCCATGGTCACGGCCGTTGACGATGATTTAATGCAAGTCTCCTCAATGTCATATCTGGGGCATAAGGTACATAAAGCGTGTTTGTGCTCGCTGTCTATGATCGTTGGGCGCGTCCAGTCAGCTCCAAAAGTATATCCTCTATGCGTTTCTGCCTCTCCTCCATACTCTCCATATGCTTAAACCATCGAACCATACTTGATTCCTCAGAGCTGGTCTCCTCTGCCTCTTCAGCTGTTTCCGGTTGGACGTTCTGCTCCAGGCTGCCAGAGAGCGACCCCGGATCATCGGATGGTTCTCGACGCGAACCAGTCACGGGCCAAGGTGGTCTGCGCTGAACAGTAGGGGTCGGATTAGGAAGGTTTGTCGGATGCCTCACAGATTGCATAGACGCCAACCTGCGGCGGCTGGCTGGGCCGTAGCTAACGAAATGTGCTGGAGGGGACTGCAGAAGTCCATCCTTCGAGACATCATCGTCCATTACCAGAGGCTGGAAGACCTGTGCAAGTGGACTCATGCCTGGTGTCATATCAGGGCGATGTAATTGTGAGTTGACACGTCGACGGAGAGCAGGGCCAGATGCCTGGGATGCCTGCCATGCTGGAGGCTCAGGCTGTGGTGCCAACTGTGACTGAACGTTTGGCATTTCGAGGCGTGGTCGAGATGGAGGTTGTTGCTGGGATTGCGATTCCTTGAGGGAGTGAGCAGGACGAAGCAAAGTCTGACGGTCGGACTTTCGAGACGGACGCCTCTGTGCCATAGCGCCCAGTGGGGGGGCTTCGTCATAGTCTCGAGTATCCAGTGCGCTATTATCCAATCCTTGTTCCACTTCGAAGATCTGAACGATGAATCAGAAAAGCTCCATGGGGTCAAGAAACGTTGTCTCACGACGTCAATATCGCCCCCTGAGCCCACCAGTCCCTCGAAGAACGCTGCAATAACGTTTGGAAACTAGTCCATAAACAATTAACACGACTTACACATCCGCTTCAAGGAACGTGGCAACGTATCGAAAACCTTCATGATCGCAGAAGTGATGGTGTCATGGAATCCAAGAGAACCACTCTTCTTAGATTGGCCTTCATGAAGGGTAAACAAAGAGTAAATACTAGCGCCTCTGATGACTCACGTTCATATAAAGCAATAATGAGCAGGATCGGAAAATTTGTGGCTCTGAGCCACCCTTTTAGTCGAATAAAATGTTGTACAGTGGATGGTCACAAACCTGATCATGAAAACGTTGACCTAGATTCCATTCAATTCTACTAGTTCGAAGGCATTAATTATAGCACTCACCTTGTGGAACCACCTCGGGGATAGGAAATAGCTAGAAGGGAGGAGAATGCAAAGAGCCAGTAGGTTGACTGGAGGCTGGTACGAAAACAACGAATCGGCCTTGACACTGGTTGCGAAATATGAGAAACAAGGCATGAAGACATTTTCAAAAGACACTTGCCCCTCAATCGTTGACACGGCTCTTCTGAACATTGCCTGTGTAGAAAGATTGAATGAATGAGTTGTATTTGATCTTGTTTAAAGATTTTACCTCCGCTGCAGCGTCGTCGTTGATTCTCGCGAAAGTATTCGAGAGAATCTAAGTAAAAATATGTTGGTATTTTCAATCACTCAACGTCATCACTCTTCGTGACTTACAGAAACAAGGACTATTATCGAAAGTAGTTAGACAATGTATACATATGACTGGCAAACACAATCTTACCAGTCAGCAACAGTGTGTTACTCAGACACGCATAGGTGATCATGAGGAGGGGCCCAAAAACGAAGTCGAATTCAACTGAAGAGATATAATTATCATTAAACGTTCGATATCAGAGGAGGGAGAGCTCACAAGCTTTGTCAAAACCACTAGCATCGAGGCCGAACCACAAGTCAAGCATCCACCACGCAATTGTCCTAAGGGAAATTAGTACGATCTACTGATATTCAACAGCTGTGTGCTTACCCTGCTGAATACCTGGCGAGGAAACTGGTCAAAATAGTTAGCCTTATCCCAGCAATAATATTACGAACTGGGCATGATTCCGACTCAACCTGGATAAGCCAAAATAAACACAGGAATAACATCATAAAGACCACTGTACTCACGTCCAGAGAGCATACAGGAATCCACAAAAACAGAATGCAGCGATCAGCATGAGAGCTACAAATTGCATCATCATCGCACGGAGTGACAAAACCATTAAGTTATTTTTGAGTGTCACAAAGGCGAGCCTGAATGACAGATCTCAGTTCGTCTTAGTCGCGGCTACTGGATTGAAGAATCACCGTGGAAACATTAGGCATGCGATGAGAGCCAGAAAATCCATGCCAAGGTCCTGGGCCCGATAATCTGCAGGTATGACATGTTACCTCCGCCGAGTATAGGTACCGAAGGGTAACCTACTGTGCCCGTATACGCCATACAGTCTACAAAATGCATAGATGCAGTACGTGGTCACTATAGGGAACTGTAAATAGGCAAATGATAAAACAACACATTAGCCAATATACCGAATGCTAGGTCGAAGCCGTTCTTTGGGTATTGTCAACCACGGAGATTCCTATATGAGGCGATTGCGCTCACCCAAGTGCCCTTAAAATATACTTCAAATACATTAGTTGCTCGAGCTCGCATTATCGAGAAGATCTACCTTTGATCCCATGCTCCTGCATGGCTGCAACCTTTTCCAACGTGAAACCAAGGCCGTATACCATAAACAATGATTCGGGAATATTAATCTTTGAGCGTTCGTTTAATTCAATAGCGACCACAAAAAGGATAAATAAGACGAGGAAGCTAGTAGAGACGCGTTAACAAACAATTAGGCAGCTTATCGTGTCTTACTTGAAGTAGTCCAATACAGAGCGGATGGCAGGAACTTTGAGGCTGAAACACTCGGGATGAGCTGTAATCTGTAATAAAGAGGTGCTGCACACCGATAATGGTCCAGTAAAGGTGCTTTGTGTGGATCATAGAAGTGAATGGGTTTGTGTTTGTACGTCTGCATTGCAGTTGAAGATTGGTAGAGTATATCGAAGTACGACGGCTTACATCGGACAAGATCGAATGACTACTTTCGGCTTGGTATACACATTTTCCACTTAGTCGGGAATGTCAGTACTCAAAGACAAGACCCAAAGGGTCGACATACATCCAGATGGCATCAATGACCTTTTGACACGGGGAGCTTTTGATAAAGCGCCTTGCCTTGCTTATGATAGCCATCTCGATTGCATTTCCGACGCGTTCCTCGAGATCGTCATCGCGTGCATCTCTTGCCATCTCAACGATATGAGGGTCAGCACCTGACCACACTTGCCAGCTAGTTGTAAGGACTAGTGCCAAGTTCAACATACTGCTTCCGTTGTCTCTTAGGCAACGGATAGCAAGTATCTCGCATAGCATGGCGCGTGTAGCAGACAATGGCCCCGTTGTCAAGTTCTTCTGGTCACGTATGAAGTATACACGATTGAGGAGGAAACAGAACACGACGGATCTGTTTCCAGCTCGCTGAATCGCATTGTATTTCTCCTCCAGGGGGCGAACAAGGGTGTAGGTCAAGTCAGGTGCAGTTAGCTGCCACCACCTACGTTAGAAGTTGAATTCCGAAGCAGAAAGAAGTGAATACTGACTGCGTCGAACGTCAGGTATGTATCTGTATATATTTTGAGCACAGTGATAATACTCAAGGATTTTGGAGTTGACTTACCTATGTAGTGCTGTTATCGCTTCAGTCAGTAATATGGAGATTGCTGGAAAGTGGAAAGAAGCATACTATGACGTCCTACCAAGCAGACGGTTAGAGATTAAAAATGGAGGAACATTAACAGCACATACACCACGAATCATATGAATGATGGGCCAAACGACGACGTCTTCGTGACCCAACAAAGGTTGTCTTTCCGGCTGAGCTTCTGCCATTGTAAATTTGTTAGCTGGTCATGAGCGGTGAGGCCAAAAGGAGTCACTGCCACATTTTGAGCTCCGACGAAGCACGCGTCTCACCGCGTGAAACGCGACTCTCACCGACGCCAGACCTCTAGACCGCGACGACTACTAGAGCCTGACTTTGCATGCAGGCTATACAACGAAATGCGGGGCAGGCGCCCCAAGTAAAAATTTATAATGCTGTCTATTCATCAGTTCAGGTAAGTTCTCAATAGTTTCTTTGTCCTCTAATTGACACGGTCGCGTCACGCTGTAGGTCTATGAGTGTATGGTCCGCGGCATCGCTGTGATGCGTAGACGCGGTGATTCATTTGTCAATGCTACTCAGATTCTTAAGGTTGCAGGTATCGAGAAGGGTAGGCGCACCAAGATCCTCGAGAAAGAAATCCTACCGGGTAAGCATGAAATTGTCCAGGGCGGTTACGGGAAGTACCAAGGAACATGGTTCGCAATCATTTGATTTAAATTCATGTATATGTACTTACATCTTGTCAGGATTCCCCTGGAGCGAGGCCGAGACATTGCTGCTCAGTACGGTGTCGCCCCTCTACTCGCTCCTTTGTTCGATTTCACCCCGAGCACTAATTCTCTGGGGTCCCTCTCCTCAGTGCCCTCAACAGCATCTCCGCGACCTCTCTCGGCTTCCTCATCTTTCCCGAATATTGGTACTTCTGGAGGCTACTCACAGTCAGGACTAGCTCCACCTCCCATCATGCCAGGTTCAGCCCTTCGCCTCTTGAACCAGGGGCGTGCTCAAGGCCTATTTACCCCATCCACATCTTCTATTGCACCACATAGACACTCTACATACTCTTCTACATCTTACCAGAGTGGTTATGCGCAGTCACCAGTGTCGGAAGCAGTATCTCCGACGCCGCCTCCGATCCAGTCCTTGAAACGAACTCGATCCGATTCTGAAGTAGTAGCAGTTAAACAGCAAGGCTTTACCAGATCCTCACAGCCATTACTGGAAGCACCTGATATACAACTGTCCGAGCGATCCCGTCCTCCATCTGTGGTGCCTCCATGGAACGACGAAGACGGCCCATCTCCTACTAAACGTGCTCGTAAAGAACCAAGTCCATCTCACCCTGATGCATCTCAGGCTTTTGGCAGAACGTCATCTGCCGCATCAGTCATCTCACAGTCGACTCCGGCTCCCCCTCCGACTCGCCCACTCTCACGCATTAACCCAGGTTCGCCGCATCTCGTCTCGCGTCCACCAAGTGCATATGCAAATGGGAAGATGGTCAATGGTGCCGACCTCGACGGTACCACTCTTCGATTCTCCACCAAACCTAATTCCCTCCGTGATCTTTCTGCTCTCCGAGACGCCCGTCGTATCAGACTTATTGCTGCCATTTGTCGACAAGATGATCCTACTCCTGTACTTGACCTCCTGCGTGAATTAACGCCAGACCTAGCTTCTCCCATTGACGTGGACACCATCCTGGATGACAAGGGCCACACCGCTCTACACCTTGCTGCGAGCATGAGCCGACAGCAGACCGTATGTCATCTCATCTCCGCTGGCGCAGACATCCACCGTGGCAACTTTTCCGGTGAAACTCCACTCATGCGCGCGTCCATTGACACGCACAGCTTCGACCAGCAATGCTTTAATCTCCTTCTAACCTCTCTGCATTCCTCTATCCGCACACTTGACACATCAAAAAAATCTGTGTTCCATCACATCATGTATCTGGCAGGTATACAAGGGCGCGCCGTCTGTGCACGGTATTATCTTGATCAGATCTTGTTGTGGATAGCACAAAACCAGGGTGGCGATTTCAAGTCTATCGTTGACTTGCAAGATGAGTACGGAGACACGGCTCTTAATGTTGCCGCGCGTGTAGGGAACAGGAGCTTGGTGAGAACGCTCCTCGACGTTGGGGCTAATCGAATATTGCCAAATAAACTCGGGCTACGCCCTGGTGACTTCGGCGTTGAAGTCGAGGTATGTCATGAGAAGTTGTATATGATATTGCTGGTGTTCAATGACTGTCCTTCTAGGAGTTCAGCGGTGGCCCAAGAGCTGAGGACATAATTGCATCATTACGTTCAGGACCTTCGGCACCTATCCAGAAGAGCCAAGACATAATTGCAGGTATGTATCACATTTTTCGTGTGGCCACAGCACTCAGGTCTTGCCTAGATATGACATCAATGATCCAGGAGCTCAGTTCCGAATTCTCCACCGAGGTCAAAGCAAAACAAGATTCCCTTGACCTGACGCAAGCTCACCTTCGGGCAGCCACACGCGAGCTTTCTGAACAGCGGAAGCAAATACAGATATGGCAAAGCCGGTGCGGGGACCTTGATAAGGTACATCAGCGGATACGGAATCTTGAGAAAGCCATTGCGGACGAAGATCGCTTCGACTGGACAGGTCGGACAGATCTTGCAGGCAGAGACGGACGCGAGACGGGTGGACTTGCTTTCCAATGGCGTGGGCCAAGCTCGACGATGATGGGGGTGCCGGGATCTATGGATATTTCATTTAGCGTGGAAACAGACCCTCCATCACCTACTGGGGACTCGGTCTCGACCTTGATACGATTACGGCGGCTGAAACTCTGGCACATGAGGATTGAGGAGCTCATGTTGACGAGACTAAGATCTCTCCAGGGCATGAGCGCTGATAAAGAGTACCAGTGCAAGAAGGTCGTTGCACTGTGCACAGGTATCCCTATCGACAAAGTGGAGGATGTGAGTGGCTTGATGGAGGGGAGTGTACCATGTTTATTTACGCATTTGATATTTTCTTGTCTAGATGCTGGAAAATCTTGTGATAGCAGTCGAGAGCGAGGCGCAGGTGGTGGACATAGTTCGTGTTGCTGGGTTCATGCAGAAGGTGAGCCCCAATTTTGTTCGCTTACCTGATTCAGGGTAGCTCATTGACTCCTCCAATTCATTTTTTT
>PVYP01007053.1:7332-19059 GCA_002995295.1 Rhizopogon vulgaris
ATATGACTGTCAAGTTGACTCATAACCAAGAGTCATATTGCAAATTGCACTAATTACCCGGCGCTTAGAGTTTTGCATGTGGCTCCTTCCTGAAAAAGTGCCTCAGGCCACTGCATAGTACAAACCTTGCGTCACCCCAAGCATCAATGCATCGCTAGTCACTAGTTGCTAAGCGCCACGTTGAGTCTGCTACTTTGAAGTCTTCATTTCCCCACATGCGACATCGCCTGGACATAGGTAGTCACTGGTCCTGCCTACATGGAGTCATACCCCAAGAGGATAAAGAATTCGCGGGAATTCAACTTAACTTTCCGTCTGTGGGCGTGCATGCAGGCGCCAGCGAGCACCTCATGGTCTCTCTCACGGCCTAAAGTCTAACCCGTAGATTGGCGAACTCCCTTTAACTATCCTCTTCCGCAAAGATAACACTCCAGTTGCGATGGAGCGCACACATGAACAGCATATGCAGCATCTCTGCGGACCATGTGGACCGATGGCATCATGATGCAATGGCGAGATGCTACATTAAATATCTCTCAGTAACTCCTACTACTTACTAGACTTCTACTCTTGATGTTCTCTGTATTTCGAAATCGAGTAGACTCGGGTGACTATGAACGATGTTATCCACTAAACCACCGGAAATGAGAAGATTGCGCCTCACCTCTTGCGGTTACATCCGTATGAGTCACGAGTACAGACATGTTGCGACGTTATCCACGAGGTCGTGGAATGGTTTCGAGAACCATATGATGAAATTCGAGACTGCACGTCAAATGAGCAGAAGCAGCATCGATGCTTGACCCAAGTAAAAATCTCTACGGTCGCCATGTATTTGGAGTCACGGCAGCCAAAGGCCGGCCGCGGATGTATGCTGCAGCCAGTAATATGCTGAATAACTCATTCGGGCACTTTTCTAGGAGGAGTCTTGAACGACAACACCCACGAATGATGCTAGTGCCAGCGTGTTTTGGTAAGATGCATATCGGTCATAGTGTGCCCGTCTCATTCTAGTACATAGTATCCAGGGGAAACGTTAGCCCTTCTGATCTGCTAAAGGCATGGCATAGATAACTGCGATAGCAGGTGAGAGTGCAGGAAGACCGGATCATAAATGCGCTCTGAGGCGCAAGATCAGACAGATCGCGCTGATCCTCAACAATGAAAGTTCAGCTTTCCTTAAATCAATCGATATACGCTCCCGCCAAGGTTAACTTATACTACTACGGGCAAGTCGAGATCAGGCGTAGCTATTATATCTCAAAGACGTACGTCAGACTAGCTACGGCCTAACGCACAATGTTAATGAAATTTACAATGATTGCTTCTTCAGACGTAGTGTGGTTGTGGAGTATTGCGAGAATCTGACACCAAGAATAATCATCTGAATGGTACCGATCTCATACTGCAAAGGATGACACGGATCGCGCCGACTAGAACTTGCTGATATGATGACATTTCACAGGCGAATGCCAAAAGGCTTTCAGGGGGTAGCAAAAACCACGCTAGAAAACGTGGCGTCTTTAACGCTGGAGAGGATTCCCTAGGCGTTATCTTAAAGGGGCTTTCACGGCGGTGCTGTCTACGTGGCTGTAGTACTAAATTTAAGAAGGTCAATAGGTAGGGAATAGAGAAATCCGACCATATGGGTATCATGCGCGAGCACGACCGTAAACCAGCTGCTTAATCGATGCTATCGGTGAATGGGTACTACTTGAAACCGGCCTCTCGATCGATGCCACACATCGGTAGGCTTATATACCACAACGTTAGAGCGGCTTTCCAATCGATGTAGTTATTAATGCGCTCCCCGTGGTTCTCTTTACGTCGCCTTCTATGGCCGATGCGAACACGGGGTCCAAGGTAGCGGTATTCGTAGCTTGGTCAAACATGATGTTTGTCTGCGTAACATTACCGTCATCAATTACACTGCGTTGGTCAGAGCTCCTCGATCCAGCCTACCGCCAATAGATGGGTAAGTGGCGATGTAAAAACAGGGATAGACCGTGCTCCGATGCGGAGTGATAAGTATGCAAGATGACAGGGCAAAGTTCTACATCGGGTAAGTTCGGTCGTCACATTGGCGATTCGAAATATGCGGTGACGCCGCCGCCGCCGCACTCAACGGACTGGACGATGACCACTGTAGCACTGTAACGAACGAAAGTCTGAGGAGGGAACTAACGATCCCAACAACACGGACGGGCCTTCATAATCTTCCTACAAGACAAACTGACTTGTGACGATTCGTGGATAAAAAAAAAGTGCTTGTCGTCAAAACCTATGCAATAGTGTCAGCCATTCACTCAAGTAGCGTCTCCTAGTTTACAAGACTCATCTGCACATAAAATTCAATGTATAATGACCACCACTCACCGTGTACATGCTTCCCAATCACAGTATTTTACCCTTTTAGATCTTTTATGAGGTCACAGTAGCGCTTGTCTCTGGACAGGGCAGCATTTGGCTATACACAAAGCCTTGAAATAGAGGAACCAAACAATAGCGCTACCACCGTTCGTGTTGGCTGAGGACCCTGTATGACGAGACGAACTGATGTGGCGCAAGACATGACGAGATCGAAGAACTGTCGCACTAGGCGATACCGCGACGTCTGATATAGACATGAGTAACTGGGCTGAGGATAGTGCATGCGTATGTATGCTTTAATGGCACGAGAGCTGATTCCCTACCACTGAGCAGCACGGAATCGTGAGCATCCCTCATTGCTGGCTTTCCAGTCGCCGGAGTCACGCACTTCTGGAGATAATCGTATAATGTTCAGTGAAATAGAGGGTTGCCAATGATGAGATAAAGAGGGGTATAACAAGTCTACACGATGTGTCCATTATCACAGAGGAGCTCACAGAAAGGGTCACGATGTCCTGGGTTCAGGTTACTTTGAGGCTGGGCCATAAAAGGAATCCAACTATAGGGCTTCATCAAGGCCCGCAGCGCAGAGGCCACAGCCTATGCACTCCAAACATGCTGGTAACACGCGTTAGGATTGCGCCCAGAGTAGTATAGCCCTGCTTACCGAGACCACCGCAGCATGCGCATAAGTAGCAAGGGCAACATAGGGGATTCTCAAAGGAACCTATGTGAGCGAGCATGAGCCAAACAGCCTCCCAAGCCAATGCCCGACCAAACCTTTGCAGCACCAGAAACTGAGCATTACACCAGCTATGAGAACGAGGAAAAGGCCGACGAAAATTATAATCAGGTACACTGAAGTGCGTTATCAGCAAGAGCAACGGAAAAGAATACTGCTAACACCACATTTATTGCTTGTGAAGCTATTACTGGTCGTTGTTTGGCGCTTGTCCAACGAGATGCCATGGCCGTTACCAAGTCCAAGTACACCCAACAGATCACCGACTTCGGAGCAGTAAGACATGACCAGCAAAGCGCCTACTGAGAGAAGCGAAAGCGCGATGGGAAGGATGACGCGCCGCAAACGCGCTTTGTGACATGCACGGTGCGAACTTGTTGGGCATTCACATGGAAAGTTCATATTGTGGTCATCGTGTTGGCATGGACGACTTCTCTTCTCGTCACCATACACGTCCATAGTGCTTGTGGTGGGCTGGCTGGAGATGGGGGACATGATGGTTGCTGGTTGAATTTTGAAACGTTGAAGCAACTAATTTTGAAGGTTCGTTGGGTTTGCTGCGGGAAAATTTTGGCTGTGCATGGTTAAACAATTTTCCGAATTCAGACATCACAGCGCACTGCGGCACAGCTTGAAATTGGGCATGCAATGCTATGCACTGCTCCTTCTCTTAAAGTCTGCCTACTAGACTACGTGCAGAGTCGCATGCCAAAGACTGAGCTCGTGATCAGCTAATTTATATTCAATATCAATATTGTCCTTCACTAAACATACAGTGTTCTAGCGAGCACAGATCAGACGGCATAGTGCATCGAAAAGAAAACCATCGATCCTTAATCCAAAATAATTGCAAAGGGCCAACACCACAACCCCAACCAGAGCCCCGACACCAAACTTCCGCAACCCCTTTCTAGCGGTGATTCGCTTCTCACCAAATGCACCGGCAGCATCGATTGCAGCGATATCCTCCTTTGAAAGGTCTGACGTATACAACGTGTAAAGTCACATGTGGCAAGTTACTCCTTGACACGCGACTCACCAAGATCCCCCGCATTTCGATAGCCTTCTAGGCGCGTCTTCTTAGAACTGGTGCTAATGAAGGGTACTCTAAATTGATGATCGCAACCACTGGCAATTGAGATGGGACCTACGTGACGACAACTGCTCCTTTAGCCTTTATCCAAGCAAGAAGTACTTGGTCTGTAGATGCTCCCAATCGAGTCGCGATGTCGTTTAGTGGAGCGTCTAATGGGCCACTAGGTTCCTTCGTGATGGGTCTGCAGCCTCGTATCAATAATATGTACGAGAACTGGTCATAAAGTTGCTCACTGGAGGGAGCTGTACGCCTCGATAACAATATTATGTTCAGCAGCATACTCCACTATTGGGGCCTGCTGCTGGTAAACATAGGGATGTAGAAGGATCTTTATACAAGGTTAGACCGTCCCCGAGCAGTGTTTATCATGGGTTATCATACCTGGTTCGCCGCAGGTTTTATTTTCGCAGACGCTAATAAAATTTCCATATCTCGTACGCCGAAGTTGCTTACGCCAATACTCCTGCCTCGATCTTGTCAGCACCGATGAAAGCATCAAACACGGTCGGTTCTACTTTGCCAATCCATCCTCGACGACTTTCTCCATCTGTGCCCACACCGTTGGGATGTCCGGCACCGCAAGGCGCGGGTTATGAATTAGGTATAGGTCCACATATGATGTGTTCATCTAGTTCCATCATTACATCCGGGGTGCGCCAACGCGCCAAGTCACTCACGTTGTTGACACTGTTTCTGATCGAAGTATGAATGTCGAGTCCATCGTAACCAGAGTATTTTGTCGTAATGAATACCTCTCCGCGCGAGAAACCGCTTTCGTGAAGAGCTACACCCACCTCGCCCTCGTTTCTGTACCCCTGAGCGGTATCTGCGAGATCCTCAGAACTTCATATCGGTAGCAACTTCCAAGTTCTTACCGATGTGGTAGTATCCCGTGTCGAAGGCTTGTGCAATCTGGTCGATGGGACCCTGCCCGTTCCCAAGTGTCCATGTACCGTAAGCAATGCTCGGCATGTAATAGCCTGATCCTTCGAATGAGTACTAGACACCGTTCGTACGTTATTTCAACTCACCAGAATTCAGCGTCATAAGGTCCCAAGGCATAACTTCTGTCCGTCTCTAATCAGGCTTGGATATGATGGTAGCTAACTGGGGGGGCTCTCTGTGCGATAAATCCAAGGGGACTCTCCCCAGGTAACCTAGTGGGTGAGAAGGTGCAGATATGAATAGACACAGGTTTTCTTGAGCTACTCTTAGTGGTTCCAACGGCCTAATATATATCCAACATGTCCATCCAGCAGACTCCGTAATAACGTTGCTTCACTTGCTGTGAGGCCATCTGTAGACACACAGGATTGAGAGCGCCATCAGACACTGTCAGATCCTAGATCTGTAGCATAAAGGTGTCTTAAAGACACGCTGAAATTCCGGAACTGGTACTGGCTATTGATTACGATATCAACGAAGCAGGTGTATGGTACACAATTGGTACAACAGTACACTGCTGTCCGAACCACTAATCGGAGCACGACAATTACAATCATCATAACCCAAAGTCAAGCAACATATCTGCATGCAGCCCAAGCAGGAACCACGTTTAAGTAGTCACATCCAACAAGCTATCAAAAGGCGACACGTCCGGCCCTCGCACACTGCTCACTGAGGACGACGGTGTCAGATATGCTGACGTTGGAGGAACGGGACTATTAGTCTGCGAGTGGTTCTTGACGGGGTTGCGGTTAGGTAGCGGGGGAGGAGCTGTCGGTGAATTAGACGGCCGACGTGGTGGAGGAAGCGGAGGAGCACGTTTCATGTCAGAGTTAGATCGGGTACTTGAGATGGAAGGTGGAAGCAGGTGTGGAGATGAGGAGGGCGGGTTGTAGAAAACCTCCTCTTCAATGACTCTGATCGGTACTAAACGCGTCTCTTCCTCGTCTTCAGGAACGGTACTGGTGATACTCTCTGCATCAAAGCCATATCCAAGCCTTGCGGATGATGGATGACTTGTTTCTGAATCCATGGCACGACCTCTGAGCAGGTTTCCAATATCGTCGTCGCTGTCCTCGGTCGTGGTACTACGATGCAAGTCGTCTTCAAATGACTGCACCGAGCCTTGATAAGAAGATGGTGACCGTGAAATAGTTTCTGTATACGTGACGGGGAACAATCCCTTCCGACCATCTGACAGAGCGCCGAGCCACCAGTCATCCAGGACTTCATGGATGACGGTGATTTCATCGCCAACCTTAAAGGTGAGCTCATCCGACGAACCCGTGAAGTCATGTAATGCCCGGACAAGTTTCCGCCCATGCTGGGAAGGTAACTTCATGATCTGGTTTGGCGTTCTGGGCGACCCGTTTGGTAAGTCTCTCGCCTTCGACATGGGTGACTTCCGAGAAAAGGATCGGGAGCTTGGAGGGCGAGGAGAATTAGCGATGATTGTCTCAGGGCCATCCTCATCGTCGTTTGTGAGGGTAGCAAAGTTATCTCTGTCTTTCTTCCCTTTTCCCGTCACCGAGCTCATGGCGCTCGATGCCCAACCAGCAACGCTCATCCTTTTGCTCGCCTTATCCATCTTAGGGGTCTCTGGAGCACCAGCTGTGCCATTACTGTCAGCACGTTTCCGTGTGGCGTTGCTGTCGGAACGTTTACGAGATGCCCGGGAGGTTGGTCGTGAGATAGCCTTGTTCCCTGCATCCGACTTCCGGCGGGATGGCGTAGGAGACGAATGGTCTTCGTCCAAATCATTGTAGGAAGCTGCATTGGAAATCGTGGACCGCTTGGAGCGCACGGATTGGAATTTTCCATCTTCAGTGGCGCGCGAAAAAACATGAGGACGGACGCTCTCGCGTCGGGTCTCGAACTTGGCCAGAGTAGACCTGAATATCTTGAATCAGATGCTAGAATCGGGCTAGCTGAGGACGACATACTCGTCACACCAATTTGTTTTCACATCTTGCAACACTTCGTAGTACTGCTTGGCGAAATTGAACTGGAGATCAAAAAACGACGTTAATGCTCGCAGTTGTTGTATCTCGTTTTCCTGAATAGCTTGCATTCTGGAGTGTACGTCTTCGGAAGTTTCTTCGCTATTTCCTTGTCAGCAAGTTTGGAAATGATGGTGACGTCCTACTTACTAGCGAAGACGGCTTCGTTGGAGCTCTTCCTCTGCTTCCCGCCTTTCCTTTTCTTTTTCTTTCTTGCTGCATTTGATCTTTTCTAATTTAGTGATAGCAGCATCATAGCTCAACCTCCTACTCTCCAGCTTCTTCCGCTGATATTCATAATCCTTGATGTCCTGAACGAAATTTTGGCAGGAAGCAATAAAGGTATCTTGAAAAGTGAGGGCATAGGCCTCTTGCAGAGTAGCAATTTTGCAATGGGCTCTACCTAACTTTACGAGGGATGTTCCTGGGCATATCAATAAAGGGAAAGCAGAGTCGCATAGGAGTGTTAGCGTACCGAAAGCAGAATCGTCACCAAATTCCTCTCCATGCGATATCATTACGACACCGAGAGCATCAAGCGGCATGAATTTCTCGGTCTCTTGTGTTACGGTTGATTCCTTCTTTTTGGAGAGCAAATGATGATAATCTTCCGCAGCTGCCTGCAGCCTTATCGTGTACAAGGTGAATGATTTGTATGCAGTCCCGCGTGTTCCGAGTGACGTACCTCAGAATCCCTTCCTTTCGAAGTTCAATGTCCTGCTCAATTTCCTTGAACTCGTCTGCGACGATAGTCTTGTCTCGCGAGGATATCTTCTCGCCAGCCCACTACCCAATATCGTTGTAACAAAGGAAGGGTAAGGTACAAAATGTGTGACTAACCTGCCTCAACTTCCCGAGCTATAACAGCGAACCATTCATCTTATAACTAACCTAAAAGAAATTAAGGAAGACTTACTTGTCTACTTGCCATGACGGTAAGGACGAAAGCTTGACCGTGTTCGTAATGCCAAACGGCACACCCATCAATTTTGTGGTCTGACTTTATCCTCGGTTGTACGCACACAAATATAAAAGGTAACGTAAACAACCGGTGACCATCCTCTTGGCGACATAATACAATAACTCGGGAAGCGCCGACTGCCCTCCCTGGCAAGTATTCATCCATTCATAGGCTGACATTTACCCTACGTAAATCGCAGACGGTCAATCCACCGTCAACTCTATACTGATCCTCCGCTTTCTTCGACCTCTGAAATAACTGCAGGCACCCAGGATCGTCATCCCAACCAAAACGCACACTCCGAGCTTACGCATCCCGTTTCCGACCGTGATTCGTTTCTCCCCGATAGCGCCTGCAGCATCAATTGCCTTGATGTCCTCCGCCGAAAGTTCTGTCGTAATGTATCAGACCATCCAAGCTTATGTTGTCAACAAGAAAACTCACCAAGATCTCCCGCAGAAAGGTAACTTAAAAGACGCGTTTTTTTGGAGCTGGTGCTGGGGGGTTACGATGTCAATAATTTTACCTCTCAAAACCGATAACAATCGGACGTACGTTACTGCGACTGCGCCTTTTGCCTTAATCCATGCAAGGAGCACTTGGTCAGCAGTAGCTTCAAACCTCCTAGCGATTTCATCCAGAGGAGCATCCACAGGACCCCCTGGCTCTCTCGTGATAGGCCTTCAAAATAAATCCCGAATGATTAACTCCTCAGATGAAATTTAGAAACCGGTTCTCGTACGTACGTCAAAGCACCGTATGCCTCAATTACGATGTCATGTTTGGCGGCGTATTCCAGAGTCGGGGACTGCTGCTGGTAATTGTATGGATGCAAGTAAATCTGCACATAGAACAGCCAATTAAATGTGATCAATTTCCGATAGGACCATTCACTCACTTGATTAGCAGCTGGCTTGATCCTTGCGGACGATAGCAAAATCTCTAACTGCTTCTCGTTAAAGTTGCTCACACCAATGCTCCTGCCGTATGTGTGGGTTTTCAGATGCAACGGATTGCAAGAACTGATGGCTACCTGGCAAAGCCTTCTTCTTGAACTTTTTCCATCTGAGCCCACGCAGTTGGTATGTCAGGTACAGCTATCTTCGGGTTGTGAATGAGGTAGAGATCCACGTAAGTAGTGTTCAACTGTGATTTTTAAATCGACATCGACCCGCGCATGAAATACAATATATGACTGCAACGCACATAGTCCAAACTGTTTAAAATCGAAGTGGAAATATCGAGTCCATTCAAGCCAGAAAACTTTGTCGTGATGAACAGGTTGGAACGCTCCACACCGATCTCATTGATGGCAATGCCAACATCAGCCTCATTCCTGTAAAGTTGAGCAGTATCTGTTTGTTGTTGGCAATGACATCAATGTGCCAGTTTCAGTTGTGCTCACCGATATGATAGAATCCTGTGTCGAGTGCCTGTGTTACTTGCGCTACTGGCCATGGTCCGCTTCCCAGTGATCCCGTCCCATAGGCGACGCTCGGAATGCTATAGCCTGCCGGTAGTGCGCCAGAGGCTGAGAATTATAAGACAGTCACTCTATGCATTGCAACACACCGGAGTTCAAGGGGATCAGGTCCCAAGTCATTGTTGATGTTAGTAACTTTGACTAATCTTGCAGGATCGCAGTTGGGAGAGACTATGGTCCTCACTGACAGAAACCGCGAAGCATGGCCAGATATGACTATGAATAAATGTGCCCACGACCCATTCTTATTTGACACAAGGCATGTGTGCATGAGAAATAGTTCGACTGGAGTCGCCCCGCAATCCGGAATACCCCCGCTAGATCAGCATGAGGTGAACGTTAATGGTTGAACGCTCGAAACAATCATTCATTTGAGCATTTAGTAGATGCTAACAATCATCTCTTTACATGATGCTGATGCCGAAGAAGTTGCATGCACTAAAGATCGCGGCGCAAGCAATTGCACCCACAGCAACCCTTTTTATCATAGTCCTTGCATTAGCTTTCTTCTCACCCAAAGCGCCGGCAGCGTCGATGGCAGCAATGTCCTCCGAAGACAGATCTAGGGCATTTCATTCAGACTCACTTCAAACAACTGATTCAGTTAAACCTACCAATATCACCAGCCGCAAGGTAACCTTGCAGACGCGTCTTCTTTGAGCTTGTGCTGGAGAACCTTCGGTTAACGGGGGCCAACAAGGTAAGTACCGCATCGGACTCACGTGACTACGACAGCCCCTTTCGCTTTCGTCCACGCAAGAAGAACTTGCTCGGGTGTTGCACCAAACTTTGAGGAGATTTCGTTTAACGGTTTGTCCAAAGGACCTCCGGGTGAATGTGTGATAGGGCTAGGGATTACAATCAGAAAACCGTGCATGTGTGACAGAGTCAGAACCTACATCAGCGCGCTGTATGCCTCGATAACGATCCCGTTCGTCGCAGCATAGTCAAGGATAGGTTTCTGTCGCTGGTAGACATATGGGTGAAGAAGAATCTATGCCAATATTAATATCACTGAAAGTCGAATCTACTCGAGAAATCCGGTACTACATACCTGGTTGACTGCAGGTTTGACTTTTGCAGATGCCAACAAAATTTCCATGTCTTGGACACCAAAGTTGCTGATACCAATGCTCCTGCGTTTTCAAGTCAGATTGTCCGACTGCAACAATCTCAAAATCATTTACTTAGCGAGTCCGTCTGCCTTGACCTTCTCCATTTGTGCCCAACATGTAGGGATATCTGGCACTGCCAGACGCGGGGAGTGGACAAGATAAAGGTCAACGTATGACACCCCAAGCTATTTTGGAGTAAAAATCATGAGAGTACATGACCCCAACCTAGGAAAGAACATACGCTGTTCACACTGTTCTTGATGGAGGTCGGGATGTCGAGACTGTTTGTACCGGAGTATTTGGTTGTTACGAAGATGTCTGAGCGAGAAAGCCCGCTCTCTTTTAAAGCAATGCCAGTTTCTCCTTCATTTCTGTAGGACTGCGCTGTATCTACACAATAGGATTGAGATTACCGAAAGCCACCGCCGTGAGACGAAGGACTCACCGATATGGTTGTATCCGTTCTCGAGAGCTTGTTCAACCTGGTCAACAGGTCCTTGACCATTACCTAGCGTCCAAGTACCAAATCCAATGCTTGGAATGGAGTATCCTAATGTTTGGTCTCCTTGTCAGTATTGATTCTGAGTGACGAAATAGTCACTAACCAGAATTCAACTTTATCGACTCCCAAGGCATTATTACGAATTGAAGAGGGCAGGAAGAGAGGACAGGGAGGAGAGGAGGGTGAACGGTTCGACTCGTCCCACGGGAGCATGCGCTTTATCGTGCACATGAGGGTTATGAATAGATTCAAGCTCATGCATATGCTTCCCTTGTGATCAATCTGACATGTGCCACTGCAAAAGGTCGAAGTTAACAATAATAATTACTGGACAAATAGTCAAATATGATGATTTTTACGGCCCGGCAGGATCCGGCACTTATTTGGCCTCTCTCTTTTCACTCTTCTACCAAGTATCTATCATTCTCGTATTGCTCTTTCAGTTTCTCATCACCCTTAGCTAGTAGCTAATGTGAGCATCATTACTTGCTGAAGGCGTTATCTCTAAGCGTT
>PVYP01007054.1:34894-45242 GCA_002995295.1 Rhizopogon vulgaris
CCCCTCCCTCCTCAAGACTTTCATCATGGTCAGTTTTTCACTCCTCGATAAACTCATATGGGCCAAGAAGTATGGTTTTGATGCAATCGTCGACCTTGAAATGGATGGATGTGGTCATTTAGAGATGGATGTACCAAGAGCCTCTACCCCAAAATCTCATTCTTGTTATGCTCGCACATGCAGAGCTAATCCTCGTTATTCATCCGTAGGCACGCGGACCCAAAAAACACTTGAAGCGCCTCGCCGCACCCTCCTCATGGATGTTGGACAAGTTGAGCGGTACTTACGTGCGTCTATCCCGTATACTCTCGGCGCGTTTATCTTAAGCCACAGAATTTTACTCTAGGCTCCCCGTCCTTCGCCTGGTCCCCACAAGCTTCGTGAATCACTCCCCCTCACAATTTTCCTTCGCAACAGGTTGAAGTATGCACTCAACGGCCGTGAAGTTACTTCAATCGTCAAGCAACGACTGATCAAGGTCGACAACAAAGTGCGAACAGACACCACCTACCCCACCGGCTTCATGGGTAAATAAACGCCTTTTTACTTGGTTTGCTCTTTTGATCTTATTTTTACATTCATTAGACACAATCTCCATTGAAAAGTCCGGCGAGCACTTCCGTCTCCTTTACGATGTCAAGGGTCGTTTCACTATCCACCGCATCACCGTCGAGGAAGCCTCCTTCAAGCTCCTCAAAGTTCGCAAGGTTGCTCTCGGTGCCAAGGGTGTCCCCCATATCGTCACTCACGACGGTCGCACCATCCGCTATCCTGACCCTGCCATCAAAGTCAACGACACCGTCAAGTTTGACCTTGATCAGGGCAAAATTATCGACTTCGTACACTTTGACACTGGAAACATCGTGATGATCACTGGTGGACGCAACATGGGTCGTGCCGGTGTCATCACTCACCGCGAGAAACACATCGGTGGATTCGATATTGTGCACGTTAAGGATTCTTTGGACAGAACCTTCGCAACTCGGTAAGGCCTCTCATGAGTTAACAAACGAGTACTCAAACTTTTATGATTAGTATCTCAAACATTTTCGTCATCGGTGAGGGCACGAAGCCCTGGATATCACTACCCAAGGGCAAGGGTACCAAGCTCACCATCTCGGAGGAGAGAGATGTCAGGAGGAGACAGCGGGCTGCCGAGCAATAGATGTTCGCGTGGAGTGTTTATCCATTTCTTTGCAGCATTGCTTTCACTCTATGCCACATGTGTATGGCCGATCACGACGCAAAAATGCAGATACTCGCATGGTGGTTATGAATATATGGTTCATCTGCACTCACTATTCCTTGTATTCACGTGTGAATGGCACCTGCTATACATTCATGGAGGAGAGATCACCAGTAATCATCAGCTCTAGGTTTTACTATCGGCTCTTTACTTCGCTTCTTTTCATTTTCCCAGCGCTCCATCCATTTGCCCATCTTTGCTCTAGATTTTTCGTTTCCGACGTTCACAGTCGCAATCATCTTTACCCAGTCACACGACATGGCAAAGCATGTCAGTTCAAAGAATGAACTGTGTTCTGAATACGGCACGCCATACAATTGCACAGTGTACGTCGACCTTTGCGTGGGTTTCAAATCCGCATACGTGAAGGACCGTGACTGTCCACGCGAGATGATGGATGTAATTGGCGGGCTGAGGTCGCTGCCAGTTGGCGGTGTGTATCTGAAGCAGATTAGTCATTGAGAATGTATAGAAAATCGCTCATGCTCACGTCCATCCTGTGGGCCTGAAACCGACGGCTCGTGAGTATACTCCCTTGAACCGTTGCACATACGCCTTGAGCTTGTCTGAAACAATCATGCCCAACGGCAAAAGATGTACGCCAGCTTCACTTGGGTCTTTAGTCAATAGTGCATGCAATTCCGGGTCATTTTGGCATCGTAGAATGGCCATTTTATGTGCATCGCAATAAACCTTGGTCCTGAGAGCCTGGGCGATAGCTACATAGAAACGGTTGACTAGGGAAGATGCTGTTCCACTGAGGATACTTACCTTTAACAATGCGTTCTTTGCCAATTGAGTAGGTGCTGCGCAAATGCCCATTGGCGATTAGAGTGTATAATTAAAGTAAGCAACTTACCCAACAACCACCAACATCCTTTCTTTGGGATGCTTTACGCGATTATCGTCTGCCCTTTCTGAAGGCACAACCCAAGCATCCATGGTCGAGTTCCGCTTTCCATTCGTGTCTGGGGGGCCAATCAATTCCCCTGAGACGATCCTCTTGGCCAGCTCTGCACATGCTGAGATGACCAGCGGCTGTGGAGGGAACGTGTACTGATACAATATAAGCGTCATTGTCTGGTCAAGATGAGTACCGGCTGACCTTTGGATCCAAGTAAGTTGTGTCCAGATACACATGGTCAATATTTTTTCCCCTCACCGCGGGGTGCATTACATGCTGGGGCGAAGCTCTGAAGTCCCCACAATGTAAGTATCGGAAAACCTTCCCTAAACCAACGAAAGGGGACTTGAAGGCGCTGTCCCCTGCGTGCACGGTCTGCGGGCCTTCGAATAAGAATAGGCATGAGCCCGGGCAATGGTTAGCTTCAATGAGTGTGACAGTGACTCCGCCGGTATTAGGAACGACCGTAGGGACATCCATCAGGAGCGGATGAACCCACTCAGGATCAACTGCCAACATGTGTATGATTAAATTAGCGGTATCCCCTGATAGACTTCAATGTTTTCGTTCGACCAAAAGGCTTGAGATATACCTGAACAATAAATTGGCCCATTCTTCCAATTCGAAGCTAGGTTAGTATAATGGTCTGAGTGAGCATGACTGAACATATTGAGAGGTTGTGATAGTGTGTTAATTTAGAATACACACGTTAAGAAGTAGGCGGTGACACCGGGTATAGCTCCGTAGCGAAATGCGTCGACGGCAATAGGCATTCCCTGTAGGACTTTGTAGAACGGTGCTTTCCTACGGTTCCCCTGTGCGCGTGACGGTCTGAATCTACGGTCCTCTGCGAGGTCTGCTTCCTTCCAAGCTTCGCTTTCCTTATGTGACGCCATGAGGACGGAATATAGGTCGGCGCTTCGGTCATCGTCGAGTTTGCTCGTACTTTGTTCACATGGGGCGGGTTTTACATCCGAGTACGAAGTCGCTACAGTACTTGAAATGTGTGCGAAATTCGAGGAGGAACTGACAGTGGAATCGAGACATTGATTGACATGGCTTTCTTTCTCCTGGAACGTAGATTAGAGGTGTCACCCTGCAGCGGTCATGTCACTAACCAAGTCACGTAGACGCGATAGATCACGTTCACAGACAGGGCAACTGGCAGAATGGGATGATGGCACACAGTCATTGAGCTGTTCTGAGACGTCCTCCATCTCAATGTCATCGTCAACGGATTCTAGGGCGGCAAGCTCATCATCTCCGGCACCCCACTGCTCGTCATCACATGTAAGATCGATGTCTACGACATCGCCTCCAAGATGTTCATAGGGTGTGGGAACATCAGGGGGGTCCGAAGTGCAACCATTTCCCATGAAGGTCTCTCCGTGGTCGTTCTTTAGAGGTGGATCACTAGCAGAGTCGACTGAGGATCGAAGTAAAGACGTTGGAACACCAAAAATAGAGGCAGTAAAAGTAGTTTCAATGCCAGATGAATCTGAAGTCTTCTTGCAGGCTACGGCATCCACACTGCTCTGAACAGGGGATTGTAACAAAGTGGAGGGCCTTCCGAATGTGAGTAGACCATCATCGACGAGCTTCGAGGAAGGAGCAACGTGCGCAAGCTGAGACGGTTTCCATTCATATTGCTTAGCACAATAGACTGATCCCTTTCCCCCTTCCGCCGGTTCCTTGGCTTTGTTTCTTTTCGGTGAATAGTCATCGCTGTCTGAGTCTATGATAATGATTTCGTGGGCGTTGACGTTCTCCGAATTCTTGTTAGTCTTTGAAGGGGGTCTTTGAAGCTTGCTTTTCTTCGTAGGAGCATTATTTGAGAAGAAATCAATCAGGGTACAAGACTGGGAGCTCGAGGGTTCCTTGCGTTTCTTGCTGAAAGGAGCCATGTAAACAAGCAGATTCAGATTCAGCCTGAGATAAACTCGGAGTAAGTGAAATCAAACTTCAACAAGTCACGTTTAGCATTTGATAACCGCATGCGACTTGCACTAGCATGGCATTTTGCATATATCCTCGACTCGCTAGGCTTTTAACGGACATTAAAGGAGAGCCGCTGCTCCTTATCGGTTCAGCGGTACGTATGTCGGAAGTAATGACGAGTCACTCGAGTCAAATATTTATCATACAGCCCTCATATCAAGTGACAGATCATATCTCTACTTGACCCATCGACCTGCAAGCATGTCAGGGCCACGACCTACATCTATCTTACATAGAACACCATGGACACCTCCTATTGCCATCGCCACCGATGGTGTTTACATCGATCTTGAGGACGGTCGACGTGTAATCGATGGTATCGGTGGTGCTGCTGTGACTTGCATCGGTGGAAAGCATCCCAAGGTGGTCAAAGCCCTCAAAGATCAGATCGATGTTATGTCCTGTAATATGATTCTCTCGAGTCTTCATCATTTACCGACTGATCTCGCTATAGATGTATATAACATGCAGCTTTCCAGCCCTCCTGCAGAAGAATTGGCTAAATTGCTCGTCGATACAAGCGATGGTGCCTTCGAGCAGGTCGCGTTCCTATCTGGAGGTATGGTTATGCGAGTCCTTCATGGATCTTACTGACCCTCATCACTCTAGGTTCTGAAGCGATGGAGACTGTCATCAAACTCTCGAGACAGGTAGATATTCGTTGCCGAGGCGCTAGTAAGGCACTCATGGAAAACAATATAGTATTACGTCGAGATTGGGCAACCAAAACGGACAAACTACATCGCCCGTCAGCTTTCCTTCCATGGAAATACCTTGAGTACCCTATCACTCGCGTACCATCCAGGACGCCGCGCGCCGTACGCGGCCATTCTCGACGATCTGAATTTCCACCATGTCTCTCCAGCCTATGCAAAGAGGTTCCAAAAATCAGATGAAACAGAGGAGCAGTACGTCGAACGACTTCGACAAGAACTCGAGGACAAGTTTATCGAACTCGGTCCAGACACAATTATCGGTTGTATGTTATTATCCCTTTCTTCGCCTTTCAAAATCTGACGATCGGTAGTCGTCGCGGAGACCGTCGTTGGTGCGACAACAGGGGTTGTGAGTGCACCAAAAGGGTACTTCAAGGCCATGAAGTCTGTCTGCGATAACTATGGTGCCCTTTTCATGCTCGATGAGGTAATGTCTGGCATGGGCCGTGAGTAAGATCTATATGATGAGCTTGGCTAGTATTGACGGTGTGTTTTACAGGAATGGGCACTCTGCACGCTTGGCAGAGCCTCGGTGATGGTGCTGCACCTGACCTGCAGGCAATAGCCAAGGGTTTGGGTGGTGGGCGAGTATTACGCGTCCTTTCGTTCCCAATGTTACTGATTGGGCAGCAGTTACGCTGCCATCGGCGCTGTTCTCATCTCGCCTAAAGTTGCAAAAGGAATCAGGGGGAGTTCTGGACTGATTAAGCACGGCCACACATATCAGGTTTGTAATGGGACGCTGCCGCAGAGTTGGTGCTAAAATTGTTTTTAACAGGCGAACCCACTAGCATGCGCAGCATCTTTAGCTGTGCAGAAGGTCATTATCGAGGAGGATCTCCTTGCACAGTGCAGGAAGAACGGCGAACACATGCTTATGCTCCTGAAAGAGCGCTTACAATCACCCAATGCTCTTGCAGCACCATATATATTCGATGTGCGCGGGGCAGGGGCTTTCTTTGGGATCGAATTCGAATTTTCCGACCTCGAGGCACGCCGTATTGATATGAAGGGCCACCAATTTGCGATGGTGGTGCAGGCATGCTGTTTTAAGAATGGACTTGTCGCGATGGGTATGGTCGGCGGTTCCACACTCGATGGATCAAAGGGGGACGTGCTCATGCTTGGCCCTGCATACAATGCAACCACAGAGGAGATAGAAAAGATTGTGGACATCTTTGTGAGAAGCATTGAGGAGGTTTTGACGGAAAACTTTGCATAAATATCGAATGCTACAGCTAGTAGACAACATTGTACTGTTTTTTTTTTGGAATTGGATCTGGCGTTTGTTCGTCAGCAACCCCAAGCCCTTGGCTCCTTCGGCATCGGGGCATTCCGCAAAGACGCCACCATCGTTTTTCGCACGCCTTCTCCATGCGACATCTACCCGAATTCGAGCACCGGCTTTCAGCATCGCGTCCACACATTATTTCTTTCCCATTGACCACCAACTTCCCAATATCCAGCAGAACCTCCGAATCGATGGCTGGGAGCATGTTCTAATGGACTATCAACCAATCTATCATCAAGAAGCCACAAGCTCCAGTGTACCGTTGCAGCCACCAGAATCAGAACAAATCTTCTTTCCGTCGATATCGGCGTCGGCATCGACTATAGAACCAAAGCCAATACGTTCTAGCGCAAGAGTGAAAGCAGCTAAGCAGAAGGAAAAAGAACGAGAGCAGGCCAAAGACAGAGAAGGTGACTCAGCAGACCCATCTGTAGCAGTGCCAGCGGAGAGCACCCGTACAACTAGGTCTGCAGCCCAGGGTAAGAACAAGCGTTCTCGAGAGGGTAGCTCAGGCAACGGGAAGTCCAAAGAAACGTCAGAGGATACTACACGAGTGGGCAAGAGGTATGCATGACAATTTCTCACCTGCGGAGATCCATTTAACTGACGCCCTAACGTTAGAGCACGTAGAGCGACATTGCCTTCTGCATCCGTCCCATCTCTTTCAATTACTGAACCAACAAAAGACCGCAAAGGAAAGAAGCGCGCAGCTCCAGAACCGGATTCAGAAGAAGAGGGGCAGAGCGCTACCTTATCTTCGTCAGCTAAGCGCACGAGAACTACAGCATACTCTTTAAGATCAAGAACAGACGCTTCGACCTCTACATCTGCACCCATGCCTAGAAAACCCAGGTTTGTGTTCACAGTCTCTGGCGCCGGACTTGCTCACATGTCATGTTGTAGACCATCAGCAAGCAAAGCTAAAGCAGCGGTGAAAAATAAAGCTGGTACCTCTGCAGGACCTTCGAAGATGGGCGACGAAGACGTTGAGATGTTTGATCCCGCAATACTTAGGCCCGATGATCCTTCGCATGATGAACATCCTGACGCCTGTGATGACGGCGACGACGACGCCATGGATGACCAAGATAACAGCGGTGACGGCGAAGGAGACGACAATGGAGATGAAGAAGCTGGCTTGCATGCGGGTGTTACTCGTGGATTTGGTGGCCTAGACGAATCTGCCGCGATGGCGATCTTTGGAGATTATCGTCAGTTTGGTTCATACATGGTTTCCCTCTCAAGCCGACTCAAGACCATGTTGAATAACATCAAATCGACTGCGAGCCCAACGACTCGGTTAGTGACATTGCAGGAGCTCACTGAGCTCCTGAGCATAAGCACGGAAGATACTTTAGCAGGCTCGTTCCAAGTGGAACAGTTTGTACGGGAACTCGTGAAGATCCTTGGTGGGCGTGGCGTAGATGAAGATGAAGACGACGATGGCGGTGATGATGGCGAAGAACATGACGAGGACGCTGCTTTAGCTGCTGCGTTGGCCTTGAGTGGGGGCGGGACGTACCAGGGCGATGAAAATCTCGAAGCGCAGATGCTAGCTTGCCGTTGTCTCGCAAATCTGATGGAGGCTCTCCCTGGCGTTGCCCATTCTGTTGTGTATCACGGTGCAATACCGGTCCTTTGCAGCAAACTGATTGAAATCTCCTATATCGATCTCGCAGAGCAGACCTTGAGTGTGAGTCCATCAGATACGTTGTCGCTTTCTCCACTAAGTATATTTTTTCAGACTCTCGAGAAAATATCTGAAGAGTTCCCAAGCTCTATCGTACGGGAGAATGGTTTAGCGGCACTGCTTAACTACCTCGACTTCTTCTCTATTGCTGTGCAGAGAACTGCGCTGCAAGCAGCTGCCAACTGCTGCAGAAATATTTCGCCAGATCATTTTCAGATGATTCTTGGTGTTTGGCCTATTATTCGCAACTGCATTGGCTATTCTGACCAGAGGCTGGTTGAGTTCGCGTGCCTCTGTGTCATCAGAGTCGTGGACTCTTACCACCGCACCGCGACAGAGAACTTGGAAAAATTGCTGGATGAGAATGCTATTCGTGCCATCAATTTACTTCTCATGCCAGCCGGAGGTTCCCCCTTGATTGCTACCAATACCTTCACTTTACTTTTGAAGGCGCTGGCAACAGCCGCCCGCGCAAGCCCGAAGATTACCCTCAACCTGCTACAGGCAGACATTGTTGACACTCTCTACCAGATCCTGACGGGGGTTCTCCCCTCAGCATCCGGTGGCGGAGATGAGCAGGGTGGCCAAGGGCTAGCTGGCGATGTGACTCATATGACGGTCATGGAGAACCTTGCTCACCGATCCAAGGAGCAAGTTGAGGAAGCCCTCAGCCTAGTGTCTGAACTAATGCCTCCTCTTTCAAAAGGTACGCATGGGAGACTTAGTACTACTAAGTGATGGTTTACTTATGACTCCTAAAGATGGCGTGTTTGATCACAAAGGATACACTGACAAGGCACTGACGCGAATGGTGAAGGCTAAAGCCAAGGCTGACCGCACAGCAGCGCGTCAGGCTGCATTTGCACTTTCTCAGCCAAGCCCTGACGCATCGGCGCAGGCGACACCTGCAACGGAGCCATCTCAGGATGCCAGCATGAACGACTTTCAAATGCATGATCCTGACGATATCCTTCCTCTAGCCTCTGCTGCAGAGCCTGCAGTAGCTGATCGTACCGAGCTTCTGCGTTCCAAGCCGGAGGTTGTCGGACGGTTCATGCAGCTGATGGTGCCCATCTTGATAGACGTATATGCTGCCAGCGTGATCACCCCTGTCCGTGTTAAAACTTTGACAGGCCTGCTGAAGGCGGTAGGATTTCTTGAAGGGGAGGCACTCAAGGTTGCATTCAATGCAAGTTTATCTTTCGTCTGGTTTATAGCCACTCTGATTTTTAAAAATAGCTGGTGCCTGTTGCGAGTTTTGCCTCATCGATTTTGTCTTCCAAGGATCATCCTTCACTGGTCATCGGTGCATTACAGCTCGTCGATCTTCTCCTGCAGAAGCTCCCCGCCGAATACCGCCCTGTCCTTCGTCGTGAGGGGGTGTTCCACGAGATTGAATCCCTTGCAGCAAGGACTTTAACTTCTGTCAAATCCAAGGACTCAGACGGTACCATTGTGGCAGAGCCTGCAAGCATTCCTATTCATGGATCCTCTGCGATACCAGGGCACAGGAAGTTGCACTCGCTTTCTCTGGAGCCTGAGGATGCAATCACTTTGCGAGCTCGAGTCATTCGCTTCAAGTACTCCTTGGGACAGGAAGAGGGGGACGAGGATAATGCATTTGATGAACTTCGCCGTCTTGTCGACAGACTCGTTGTTCCAGATGTTGGCGAATCGGTCATGATATTTGCGTTAAGAGACATTGCAGATCACTTCACATCTCACTCGTCCGTCTCAAGCTTCGAGCTTCTGCAGAGTGGAGCTGTTGATGGGTTATTGCGCTTTGCGACTGACCCTACCAGAAGTTCAGGTACGAATCTTTGCTACGTCTTAGTTGGTATCTCAAACTTACTCTACGCCTACGCGTATGACAGTTACCATTAAACGACGCCAAGAGTTATTGTATGATGCATTTAGCCGAATCCCGAAAGGCGGGACTGTTAATCAGTCCTCACTTACGGTGTTGGTAAAGAAGTTGCAGGAGAGTCTAACGAGGATGGAGGACTTCGACGTCGTCACTGTTTCACAAGGGACAGATGGTAAATGCGAAGCATACTTCTCTTTATAGTTTGACTTACCATCTAGTAGATTCTAAACGGAGCTCACCATCACTGCTTGCTCGACAACTTCGTCTCCGTCTTGTTGCTGATGATGAATCTGATATTCCTCGCAACCTCCGGAACATGGTGGTTTCTATACATGCCATCGCGACCTTCCAAGCTTTGAATGATTACCTGCGCCCCAGAATCACGGGGTTGATGTCGACCGGAGGACTATCGGGAATGTTAGCGGCCTTGGCAGCCTCTGGTTTTGGCCCAGCGTCTTCGCGCAACCCTCCTGAAGCGCAACCGAGCAAGCCTGCGGAGTCGAGCAGTGCTCCAAAAACAACTTCTGAGACACCCGCCACTGGCTCCTCTGATGTCGGTCGACGCAGGAGCTTAAGACTCAGCGCTAAGAATGGCGGACCATTAATTGACCAGAGCGAGGGTAGCACAACCACAGC
>PVYP01007060.1:20784-32936 GCA_002995295.1 Rhizopogon vulgaris
TATGTGGCTCGCGGGCACAACAAGGCCTAGTGGTACGATGTCCCTGTCACCACCCGCATTCGAACTAAATTACGTACTAGACACGCTCGATTAATGACAACGTTAACCGGTCATACATAATACCCGGTGATCCCAACTCGAGTAGCATGCGGAGGGGGATTAGATATGATTCATATAGACCTTTTCAATAACAGAAGTAGCAAACGCCCGTCTTTGGGGCAAACTACCTACAGACAATTTATACTCGCAACCGTAGTTGGTATTGTACGTCTTAAAAGTCTGTGGTATCAGTTGGGTCCAACTAGGAGGACGATAATCATGAGTCGTACAGACCACTGACGATAGCTATAGGATGACTCACCATAGTCATAATACAAGTGTTTGAAGATTGGACCATCTTTCTTATCTGATGATGTAAATTTGACATGTCTGGCATATCTCCTCTCGCCATTCAAGATTTCGAACCCCCATGTCTGATGATGAATATGAGGGACAAGTCATTCTGAATCTGAACCAGGAAAATCGTACCAGTTCTGCCTTCCAGGTCAGGCTATTTTTCTCAGGATCGCTCCAGGCCACATCAAAGATTATCCCGTCTTCAACTGTATCTTCCGGGATCCACCCAGAATTCAAGAATTCATCTTCCACTTCCTCAAGTTTGACCCTTTTTGACTGTACAACCACGGCGCCGAAAATGTCGTCGCTTTCGTTGGATTCCTGCCAGTCAAGAGTGCGGTCCTCATTCGTGCCGGGGATACCACCAGACAATGTCTGACCGATGTCGATGTGCTCAACGCCGGCATCGTCCGTATAGTGCTTTACGACGAGAGTTAGGGTAAACATCGAAATGGCACGCCGCTTGAACCACGATACACCCTGGAGCTTGAGGATATCGTCGCTGTCATCGCTCAATGTCTTGTTCTGTCCCACGAGCAAGACATCATTAGAATGGTCACCGTAATACACAGGGACCTGAGTACACGAACCATGATATATTTCCCAGAGAGATTCTTAGATGTTACTTCGGGAGGTGCAGCCATGGCGGGCAGAAACAAGTGTGATGAGACTAGAGGTAGTTCTTCTGCGGCTTATGATGCTCCAGCGTGGAGGATTGATGGATGCTATTCTTGATAGTGGAAAAGGGTACTTATGGCTGACCCTGACCGGACCCCTGACATGGTGGTGTACATAGTTGTTGGCAACCAAGATCGTTGCAAGATCTTGTCGAAATAAGATGCATTAGAAACAAATCCTACGATACTAGAGCACCGCGTGATACAGGAGACTGCTTTTCCGCCGCACGGGAATCGGGCTGGCAGGGAAACAAGTGAGTCAGTGACTGGGTAGATTGATCCTTGTTGTTGTGGTTATGTATCGCAATTCCCGGGGGAGAAAAGACTTTATTTGAAACGACCTGTTCATACTTGAACTACTTTAGTAACTAAGTAACTAGTAACTTATACTACGTTTCGGTAATAGAAATAACCAGTCTATGTAACAAAATGGCTGTGAGTGATGCATCGATGTTCCAGTTGTCTGGCCAAGGGTTGTCAACATGGCAATGCCACGCATAAGCGTTTTCGCCGTAACACCCTTGAGTGTGAGCCAGACCTCTTTCAACCACCTGTTTTCGAACATAGCGCTCAGATAAAACAAAGGATGACCGGAGTGTCAACAAGGTGGAAGCCTTTAGTAACACACAAGTATGTGGAAGCTAAAGTCTATCCCTACTTTGGAGAGAATACAGTGATAACCCTCCACACGGCGTCCTTGCCACGTTCCCAGGCTTGTGGGCCTCTAGACTCGTCCCCTCCAAACTCAACCATAATTCCATGCTTCGACCATTCGCACCAAATCCCAATGGACCCGGACGAAGGCCCAGCACCGCCGCCTTTTCGATCAGGTTCTCCGAGACAGCTCACAAAATCTTTACCAGTAGTTGTGAGTGAGATGGCGATCGGGGACTCATTGCCCGCCGAAGTCTCAGGTGAGAGTGATAAACTCCACTTTGACAAAGGATAAGTAGAGAAGGCGAGTTCTGCTGTTCGACGGGATTTTTCGGGGGTTTCCTTAGGCATCGGGGTATTGTAGATGTTAATGCTGTCGAGCACTAGGGAATCATCTCTAAGGTGCTCGCGTTTCATTCCGCTCGAGGGCTTGTACCCTTTTTGAGGCATAAAGAGTAAACTAATCCCTAGCGGGTAGTAGTTGAAGTAGACTGCATCTGAATATGATTTCACTTCGGGAGCTGTCAAGGCCGTGTCGGAGTGTTGAATAAGATCTTTCAGAAATTGAGTTATGGAATCAGAGGATGGGTTGGCTCCCAATAATGCCTGGATATCGGGTGCCATTCGATCTAAATGAAGGAGCAAACGAATCAGTACAGTTTATCCGAAAGTTCTCAAGTTTGAGCGTACGACAGACAGTAGGACGAAGATCGTCTGGTGTAGTTACTTAGAAGACAGGCTAAACTGTTAAGGTGAAGAAAGTGGATACCTTTCACGTGGTGGTTAAAGTACGTGGGTCGGTCCGAGTCGCCGGTCATTACAGTGAACACCTTCCTTGAGTTGCCTAACGTACTTCGGAAGCAGAGCCATGGCTTCACTAACCGCCAAGGTTGAACATGAGGACTCTAAACCTATCTACGAGGACAGACATCAAGAGTTTTTCCGGTTCGAAAATGCTCTTTCTGGCGCTCTTCGAATCTTTCGCCCATTA
Source organism: Rhizopogon vulgaris (assembly GCA_002995295.1). NCBI lineage: Eukaryota > Fungi > Basidiomycota > Agaricomycetes > Boletales > Rhizopogonaceae > Rhizopogon > Rhizopogon vulgaris. The sequence continues at coordinate 23,503 of PVYP01007060.1, forward strand.
GCACCCCAGCTGATTCCACTGTTCGTATGCCTTGCGCTAATTCCAATTATCATATTCTTCTCTCTTTTCTCTGGCTGGTACGTCTGGAAGAACGTTGCTGTAGGATGGGAGTCCCCTCTGTATCTGCAATATGGGTGAAATCTATTTAGGCCCTCTATTACTCCTGTTCTCATTCCATTCACCAGCGATGGTGCTTCTCCCTATGCGGAGATATTATTACCGTCTCTGGCACCTAGCCAACCCTACGACATCTCAATACACCTGATTATACCAGCCTCAGAGGCTAACTTTGCTCTAGGGAACTTCATGGCAACTTTGACACTCTCGACGCCTTCCAATAGAACCTTAACTTCCGTTAGGAAACCGGTATGTTTCAATTCACCCTGAGATCTAGACACTCACACAACACACCACAGGCCATAGTTCTACCACCGACAAAGAACCGAATATCTTGGGTATCCTCGCCTTCCCGATTGGTCCACCTTGACCTTCTCTTCCTTGAGTCGCACGCGCCCGGCACATCTCGCGTCATTGCCAGAGTAGATCTGGGGCGCAGAGACGGATGGAAGGCCCTCGGTAACGGTGAAGGACGAGAGCTAAGCGTGCTTTCTGCATCCCTGAGAGGGACTGTCAAGCGCCGTGGAATTCGGTGGGCACACATCTGTCTGCTCTTTTCGTTCCTTATCGTCCGGTACTGTACAGGGGGCTCGTGACGCGCTTCCCGGTTCCTTCTGCCATTGCATCTTCTATCACTTTCTTGGTGATATCTCTGCTTGTGCTTGCGGCATGCATCCTTCCTGCAATTCAGTGGCGCTTCCCAAGCGATCACGAAGGATCTACTGAGCCAACCGAAGAAGACGTCAAAGAACGTGTATTCCGCAAGAGAAGGCAAAGGAAAAAGGTTTCCCCAAGCAGTGAAAGTACTTCGCAAAGTGTTGGTTTAATATCAACTTTACTCAATTAACACCAACCTTACTATAAATTGCGTCCCAGGGATATAAAACCGAGGATATCTCCGTTGAAATTCCTCCTGCAATCACGTTATCTGATCAATCCTTACGGAGGCGTCGCTCAAGAGCATCTGATATCTTCTACGATTCTGAACCTTAAGAATATCTGGTTGATCTAATTGTCATGGACGTGTCTCATTGCCACCCTCTCTGTATTTATAGTTCTTTCACGTCCTTGCCTATGCATATGATTATATGACTCAGACTCAGTACGGTACTGCCCTTGTGTGTAATTCCATGCTGCCAAATCAGGTCGCATTCTTTTTGTTCTTTTGACAAGAGCCATTTCAAGTCTGCGACATTGTGACAACCTTACATGTTTAACGGCAGCCGGCACTTCTGCTTCGTCTTCCCTGGAAAATCTCATGATAAACTTTGCACAGCTAGTATTAGCGCAGATTGGTTAATGCAGGTGAAAACAGTTTAAAGTGTCGTTCTCATTTTGGAGACTCCATTTGTTTCACCCGCTCTATCCTCACACTTAACACTACCGCGCCGCATAATGAGCGCATTGCAGGTCGAAAATCTCTTTGCAGTCGCAGGCAAAGTGGTCCTCGTGACTGGGGGGTCTCGTGGGATTGGGAAAATGGTGTGTCCCAACTATCTGACTCTGAATGACGGTAAAGGCTCAGTTTTTGTAGATTGCCTCTGCATTTGTGAGGAACGGCGCTAAGGTGTGTTAGAACGTCCTAACACATCAAGGGGACTTAATCCTTTGAACCTTTGAATAGGTCTATATCTCCGCCCGTTCTGCGAACGAATGCCAGGTCACCGCAAAGGAACTCGGAGCTAGTGGTCCAGGATCATGCACCGCGATCCAAGTAGACATGTCCAAATTCTCTGAAGTGGAACGGTTCGTCAAGGAGTTTTCCGCGCGGGAGACCGTTCTCCATGTCCTCATCAATAACGCGGGGACGACATGGGCAGAACCTATCGATGACTATCCAGTGCGTTCTTTCCTATCGGCTTCGCTTCATCTTTGCTGAATATCATACCAAAAGGACGACGGTTTCTCAAAGGTCCTCACTCTGAACCTGCAACGTGTGTTCACTCTGATACAAAAATTGTTACCATTGCTGCGCGCAGGTGCAGCTCAAGGGGGGAAGACAGGGGTCGTATATAATGACCCGGCGCGAATCATCAACGTGAGTGCATATGGGTTCTCAACTTCTCCGGTGAAGAATTTGTTGATTCATTGAATGGGCTTCTCTCTTCCCTCCGATCAGATTGGCTCGGTCGAGGCCATCGGTGTGCCCGATCATGACACTTATGCCTACGCTGCTGCCAAAGCTGGGCTGCACCACCTCAGTCGGCACCTCGCAGGCCGCCTTGGACCCGAGGGCGTCGTCAGCAATACCATTGCCTGCGGTAAGTCCGCTATTTCACCCACACCCAAGCAATTAACCAACTTCCGTCGGCGTTATAGGCGCATTTCAAAGCAAGAGTAAGTTCCTCATGTGTCATGTCTACTTTTTGATGCTTCATGGACTTGATTCGCAGTGACGGCACAATTTCTCGAAACTGCGGGAGATGTCATTATCAACCAGGTTCCGACGAATCGCCTTGGCACGCCTGAGGATGTGGCAGGGACCACATTGTTCTTGGCCAGCAGAGCTGGTGCGTATGTAAATGGTGCGACCATTGCCCTCGATGGTGGCTTCCTAGTCAACATGCCGATGAGCAAACTGTAAGAGAGAGAAAGAGAGCTAGATGCTTTATCGTATCAGACCCAGGATAAACATACTTAAGTAACCTATCTAGTACACATGGCTAGCAGAGTTCTGCATATTCCAGAAACTAGCCTTTGAATTTTGTTCATAACGCATGTTCATTTACATAGCTAACAACCGAGATATAGATTATGCAGATATAATACATCAAACCCATTTGTTGTTCTTGCTCGTCATACTTTCTGAGTATCTTTACTTGTGGTGGCCACTTTCACGTCCATCTTCTCATCCTCTTTCCTATCTCTCTCATTTCCATTTCCGTCGCCACCCAAGCTCCTGACCATATCATCCGCATCATCCCCGTCAAGCCCTAGCTCCTCAACCAATAACCTTAAATCCTCATCGGTCACCCTCACGCCCTGCAACCCGAACCCCTCCAACTCCGTGCTTACATCAAAGTCGTCGAGTTTGTTCACCGGCTTCAGTGGGGTATCTGGGTCGCGGGGGAAGATCCGGGGCTTGTGATGCTCAGGCGTCATTTGGGCGATAGGAACAGCACCTGGGACACCAATGGGCCTGACCTCGGCCGCAGGACGCTCTTCATCGACGGCAGTGTCCCAGGTATCGTTGAGCTGCAAGAAAGTGGCGATCTCTTCGTATTCGACAGCTTCTTCGCTGCATGGGGAGTCGAATGTGACGCGATCAGGTAGGAATAGAAGTACTTACAAGGCATCAAAATCCTGCTCGGCACGGACGTGATGAGTACTATGCAGGTGTAATTTGGAGAGGATAGATCAAGGACATACACCAGGAAATGTACCGCCTACGAGTATACCTGGAAGCTGCTGCTTATCTACCGCATTTACCAAAAAACATGAGCGCAATATGACTACAGGTTGAGATCGGACGCACCAGGTGGGGCCTTCCGCCTCCACAAGCGCTTTGCGTCCTCGTCAGAGGCAAGATCATACGAGGTATATGGGATCTTCTTGGTTTGGAGGATGCGGAGGATATAGTCTGGTTCATATGGTAGATCAACATGGTGCACGTTTGTGGACTGATATGCACGGACCCTGGCGCTTCCGTACGACGACCTGCGATGCAATCGTCGTGAGGAACACTTGGATGGGGGGCGAGGGCATCTGTGTCTATACTGTCTAGGTCATGAAGTTCAGCGACATGGAAGTCCCACTTCGTACATAGATATCACGTGAATTGTGCATTGCAACTTGAACTTCGGGCGTTTGCAGCAATATGTAAAAACATGATCCATACATATGATGAGAGATATACAATGGTGATGGTGCAAATATCAACGAATACATAACGAAAATTATTTTCCTTCTTCCTGGTCTAGCGGTCAAGGTTCACCGGTCATGGCTTAAATCTCAGTGATGTGTAGGCATATCCACCGACGCCTTGTTCCCGATGGCATCTTCATGGCGCCAGAGACTCGTTGTGGTCTACACGAGACAAAGTCAACTGAGTTAGAATACAGAGGGTTTGGTCTGAGTTACCTTGTTCTGCGTGTAGAAATTGATTCCACTCTTCCCATAGAACCCAATATCCCCAAGCACACTGCCCTTGTTACCGCTCCACGCAAACATGGGCAAAGGAACCGGAATCGGGACGTTGATGCCAACCTGTAGAGGGAGGACGACATGTCATTAGAACGTGTTTCACTTTTATTCGGGCCAACAGCAGAAGCAGCGCCTAAGCCTCAGAATCACAAGAGTGTAAACGCACCTGTCCTACGTTAACCTCCGATTCGAATTTCCTCGCTGTCGCACCTGACTGCGTGAAAATCACAGCACCGTTCCCGTATTTATTTTCATTGACGACACTCAACGCATCGTCCAGTGTGTCTGAGGTGATCACGGTAAGCGCTGGGCCAAATATTTCTTCGCTGTGAGCGTGACAGGGCATCAGATCGTGACCGTTCAGATACGAGGGATTCGGCTACGCACCGGTAGCACCGCATGTCCACCGTTCCCTCTAAAACAGTCGGACCCACAAAGTTGCCAGCTGGGTACCCAGGGACTTGGATATTCCTTCCATCAAGATGGATTTGTCCTCCTTCATCTGCACAGGAGGCGATGAGCCCTGAGACACGGGCTTTGGAGGCGGGAGAGATCAGTGGGCCACTATGCGAGGCTCATGTCAGCATTAGGACCAGGAAGGCAAAGAGGGTAAGATGGAACAATAAGTTGTGTTGGGACAAAATAGGAGAAAGGAAGAGTCACTCACAGGTCCGCGCCCTTCTCGAACCCTCCGTTCACGTTTAGCTTCGATGCGCGCTCCACGAGCTCCGGGAGCCATGATTGGGCTGTGCCGACGAGCACCACTACACACAAAGGCACGTTAGTGTTCCACTTGAGGATACGTCGCATAACCTACCCACTGAGACTGCCATACACCTCTGTCCCGCAGCTGTCAAAGGACACATCAACAAAGCCCAAATTAAAAGTAAGGATGAGTACGTACCGCCAAATGCAGCACCGATGATAGAGTTAAGCGCGAGATTCTTATTTGCTGTGCATTACGTGGGTTCCAGTCACACATCCTTAGAGGGAGATTCTTACCGTCTGGCATGATCACCGCATGGTTCTTTGCACCCAGGTTCGCCTGCACACGCTTCCCGTTCCTCGTAGCCCTATCGAACCATTAAGCGACATTCCAAAAACCACCACCACCCTTTCCTCACTCACCTCTCGTATATATGTCTTCCCGCACGATCTCCCCCCACAAAGCTCACAGCTTTGATCGCCTCATCATCACAGATTCTATTCACTACGGGCGCTGTTCCATGTACAATGTTCACCACACCTTCGGGGAGGCCAGCACGGGCGCAGAGCTCAGCGATGATCATGGCTGCTCCGGGGTCGCGCTCGGAGGGCTTGAGGATGAGAGTATTGCCGGTAACGGTAGCGAGGGGAATTGTCCAAAGGGGAATCATGCTGAATGGGGATGTGGAGAGTATAGGGTGGGGATAAAGAAGAACTTACGCCGGAAAGTTGAAAGGTGCGATGCTGTGAGATGTGAGCGGAGATATACGTAGGGTACTTCAAAACGAACCTCGCACAGACACCGAGAGGGACTTTCCGGACTTCAGTGTCCATATCTCTGCTGACTGGATATCTGTGAGCACCATGACTGAGGCGTCAAGCAATACACAAGCCTTCAAGTTTCTCGCCGAGGAGGTTGGAGGTGATTCCGACAGCAGATTCGACGACTTGAAGACCACGAAGGACATCACCGTGTGCATCTGCGGAATGAGGTTTTAGAGTAAACTTTGCCGGAGGAAGATAATATAGTATACGTACCCGCAAGGGTCTTGCCCTGCTCGAGGACGATGCTGTGTGCAAGTGCATCTGTGTTCTGACGGATTTGGTACTGAAGTCTGGATATGGATGCGGGATAAGTGAGATATGTATAGGTAAAGGTGAGTGGTCGGACGCACTCGATGGCGAAGCGTTGACGAGCAAGAACGCTCTGCTTGCTCCAGGATTTAAAAGCCTGACTGGCAGCATCGACTGCTTGGTCAAATTCGTCCATGGTGGTCTCCGGGACGCGTGTGAGCAGTGTCTGGGTCGACTGTAGAACAATCATTAGCACACAGGCTTGCATCAGAAGTCAAGACGAAAACAAACGGGGTCGAGCACGTCATGCCATTGGGTTGTCTTGCTCTCGACGAAGGCGCCGCCGATGTAATTCTTGGTGTTGCCTCCAGTTGCACTGGTACCCTTCCAGTTTGCGCTGATATTCTCTGCCTTTTGACGTGCGAGGTCATTGAGACCAGCGGTTGTAGCATAGGTACGTGAAGGAATGCGGAGGGGGACACGGGCAAGGCGGGAGATTGACATAGTGGATGAGAGCAGAAACGATGTCTTCTCCCTACTGAACTTGCTAAGTGACTTAACTTGTTCCGTGTTCCGCGTTGATGTCAACACGTGATGACCCCACGTGACAGAGATCAGCATTGAACTCGTTTTAGAGCGTTTCCTCGTCGCTGTCGCGTGTCACGTCGCCCGTGATGAACTCCTCCCTGCCGAATGGAATGCCTGCGCATGCTCCTCAATCAGGTCACCATCTTCAAGACCAGTTCAACAACGCGCTTCACAACCAGAGCATGACAGCCCTTCTAAATAATTCAACCTGGTCACCGATCAGCCGTCAGCCATATCCTCACCAACCCCCCAACCATCAATGGCAGCAACACCAACAACACCAGCAAACCATGCAAAATGGTCATCATATTGTCCCCCAGCACCCACAAGCTTCGGCTCTCCCAACCGCGAACACAATGCAGCACGCGTTCCCCAGTCCCACCTTCGATCTCGCGCTCATGCAGGACTTTTATCGCCTCCAAGCTCCCGTCGGCCAGTCCCCTAATGATGATTCCATTCTCGCTCAAGCGCTTTTTGGCTCGAAGCAGTCTGGGAGGACGTACAGACAGGCTCTCGAAGGCTTACACGGTGTGCGTATGAACTCTCCTACATCGTAACGTGTATGCGCATTGATGACGCCTCCAGGTCAATAACCATGCTGCCAATCTTTGGAAAGACTACTATCTTGACCACCACGACCGCTTCGATATTGTCGTGGCCCGCCTTGTGGAGCAAAGTCAAAAATCAAAAGCAGTCAAGAAACCCTTTGCTTCCACCACAGCATCTGCCTCTGAAACTAAATCTGTCTCCCCTCAGCGCGAGCGCGACTCGCGAAAACGCCAGCCCTCCCCCTCCCCACCACTCAGACGAAGCCGGCAGCCAAAACGTTCTACTCCCACTGCCACCACCCCCTCCCTCGGTCATCGGCCGTTAAAACGCCCTCGAGCAACCCTAAACTCCCTGTCTGCGCCCCTCCTTCCGACAGATCTTCCCCGTAAGCTTATGCCGCTCCAAGCAGACATTGCTTTACCCCCTCCACCTTCACGAAGCCCTACACCTCCCACAAAAGTCGAAGCTGGGACGAACGGGAACAAGTATACGGAGGAGGATCGTGCGTATTTCTTGAAGTTTATTAGTTGGAGATTGAGTCAGGACGCGAGCCTGACGAAGAAGGACTTGTGTGCAATGTTGAATGAAAAGGCGCGTGCGGTGTGCCATCATTCCGTCTAATACTGACCGTTTACAGGTTCCACACCATAGCGCCACATCCTGGGCATCTCACTGGCACAACAGACATGACATCGCAGACAAGATCCTGCGTTCCTTCCAGGGCGAAGAAAATGAAGATGACGAGGATGAAGATGAAGATGAAGATGATTCTGGTTCCGAAAATTCGTCCTCTGAAGCAGCTGAGGAAGACTCGGAAAGTGAAGTCATTCGGCAGACAACATCCTCACATCGCCGCACAAAACCGCCTCCTCGTGTGCCCAACGCGTCCAACCGCATCTCCTCTGTTCCTTCCTCCCCATTTGAAATGTACGATCCTTCCGCCACGACCGACACCGACGAGGCAGACATGGGATCAAGTGGAAGTCTGTTTACGCCTGCGGATTGGAGAATCTTAGCTAGGTATGTCGCGCGCACGCCAGGTTGGGGCAGCATAGTGGGTCGGGAGCGGTGGGAGGGCTTTCTTGAAATAGTGAGTACTGTCATATTTCCTGTGCCAGGAGGATTTGATCAGCTGATTGTGATGTTGCATGTAGTTTCCGGATAACGGGAGATCAGACAAGTCGTGGGGAGAGTTTTACAGACGTAACGAAGACGGTGCGTTCCTCCCTCTTTTGGTCATCATGCTCAGACCCACATATCGTATTTCATTGCATAGCCATTATGGCCCTCTCAGCCCACTACAAAGGTACAAAGTGGTTGAGCAATATGAAGAGTATAAACATGCAACAAGGGAAGCCGAGTTGGGCGCCTCAGCGGGGACGACGAGGGACGGAAGACGAAGAAAAGGGATCGGACGAGGATGGGGATTATGAAATTGATGATGGAGATCACTAGACGATACGCGTCTAGAAATGAAACTGTGGCCGGGGTATGGGTTTTACTTTTTCCTATCTGAGATGTGATTTTTTGTGGTACATAGTTGTTCCTTGAAAGAAGATGTATAATCGTCCTTTTTCAATGGTAATATGATGTCATGACACTTGTACGATGGTGTAAGTACGATGATGTCTAGTACGTTGCCGCCGCTAACTTTACTATACTAACTAATCAGGGGCCATTTAAATTTGGACGCTTCAGGCGCCTGTCAGTATTTTTTTTACACTGCGCAGCGGTCCATGTGCACATGCACAAAATCACCTTTTCGCACACAACCTGATATTTATGACAGTCGCCTCAAACTGAGCTCTCATGGATGAAGGGCTACGGTACAGTTCGTCTCGCGAAACAGCAGTCGGCTCAAGCGAGGAAAGAGCGAAGTCTGAGGAGGCGGTAGAGCAAGGTCTCTTCGATAGTTCATTGGGGGCGTCTCATTCCCCAGCATCCTCCGGTCATTTCTCAGGACTAGCGACTTCCTTCAGAACACGGTCACCTCGAATATATGGTGCTGTGGCTCGAGTGCTGACATGGGTTAGGGGACCTAGGCCAAAACTCGATCTTCCAAGTAAGTTTCTATATCCTGGGTGACTTACCAGCTGTGCTAACTACACACAGACCCTGTTCCCTTCCTTGGTCGCACGTATACTATCAAAGGTCGTCAATTAATCATCGCAATTGAGCCTGCGATCATCCGATTCACTCGTCCGCTTACCGCTCCATGGCTTCTCGTTCTCCTCGTAGCAGCATACATAATCTCCTTC
>PVYP01007073.1:9728-20689 GCA_002995295.1 Rhizopogon vulgaris
CCCATTTTTATGTCATAAATAAGTAAAGAGGAATGTATTTATTTGCGATCCGGGCAACCGCGGCGAGAATGTGCTCTGTGCCATGAAGCCAGGAGGGTACTACATATATGTAGCGTTCTTTGTGAAGAACTGTACTAGCATCACCTATTATTAATTATTAATTCGCTACGTTACGGTCTGGCCCATCGGATGATCTACATAAGTACTCGGGACCAATATTCCGTAAAGCGAGTTTGTTCGACGTCTATTGTCTTCCTTTTATATAATGCTAACTATGTACTCGGGATCCGGATCGTGTAGCATCCTGACCGGATCACTGGAAGGAGCTCTCAGGGGCGGTCATTGATCTTGAAGTTCAACCCGTTATTTCGTGGTTACTTGTTGTGGCCCATCTGCGGTAAACCTTAGCACTATCATGGTTATGATTAAGTTAGCCGTGGTGTAACATTGGGAAGTATTGGCTAGAAAAATCCCCAGGAGCGGAAATTCAGTGCTCGGGCCACAAGAGTGGTTGACATGCTCATTACGATGCGTCTATATTTTGCGGCATGGTGTGTCTGCCTGATTCTTCGGCTCATGCGGGCCGTAGAAGATTTACCGCGATTCTAGCGCACGGGGGAACTTCAAGTTGGAATGCCCACGATTTGGCGTAAACTAAGGACTTTTCGGGTCCCCTGGACGTATTGCGCGAATAGCTATGCAAACTGGCGTTATTCAGAGTCCAGACAGTCATAGCCGCTCTTTCTTAGGCCGCCGTCCGTCTAGAATGGCAGTTCTCAGCTAGTCAGATGGCGGCCGTTCCTTCCTCACGAAGTATGGCTAGTATACACTCAACGAATGAGTGAATTGAGACTCTTTAACGAGGTCACGTTCATGTTCCTCAGAATGAAAGGAAGTGTAAGAACCATTTAAATTATATCAACCAACCCTGGTTCTCGGGACTTACTATTGCGAGACTGGAAAGCCGCCACATGTCGAGGATCCCCCGCAAATACGACCGCCATTCCGCTGTGAGTGAAGAAAGTCAAGCCCAGACTCAGTTAAGGGAGAAATTCATGATCCTATTCTTAGTTGTAAGGAGTGTTACTCCCCTGACGTGACGGAATCCCTTGACTTCGTAGATATATTAGCATGTACATCTTTACCGTAACTTCAGCGAATTGACCCCAATCACGCATCCACAGGACCACCACGATCATCCTCTTCCCCCGAGTCGTTGCGCACTTAGTAGCAAACTTACATAGCCTAACGGCGCAAATCATTCAAGCTGCATTACCCCCAGAGGGCCAGAGACCGCTGGCATGAATGGCAGAGGGAAATTACTAGTGGTCAACTACATGTGGTGGACCGACGAGAGGGAGCTGGCATTACTCGCGTGTGCCACTTGTTCGCTCTCGGATGATGGGCTCGTTTCATGAACTCTGGGTAGATTTCTTTGGGGAAGACTGGAAATTGTGTCGATGATGTTCCACTTGTCCTCTGAACCTCCCCGTCACCTTTATTTATTTATTTTAATTCCAATTTTTGTCCCGATTGAGAGCACAACTCTATGAAGGACACTATTATCTAGTCTTGGGGACCCCTGGTGTCCCCGCCGCATCTCTGAGTTCACGAATGCCCCGAGAAGGAGTGTCTTTCCACCCCTTCGGTCCGCCGTTCCTGCCGGCCGTTTTAGACGTGCGATTCCGTCGAAGATGAGATGACTTTTAATTCGTGCGCGATGTAAGAGGTCTGGCGAATGTGATTGTCTTAGCGCGTACTCGGCCGTGTGACGGGCTGGTACAGAAATCCATGTGGGTGCAGATGATAATGGGAAGGGGGACTTGATTCCCTGTCACCTTGTACGGGCCCACAGCGCTCATTTAGAGATTTATATGCACCAGACCATGCCATGGCTACAGCACAGCTTGCTGAAGATCCTCGAAAAGGTACTCAGCAATTTTTCGACACGCGCACATGACAGCGTGGCCTCCCTTGTGCTATCGTAGATTACACAAAGTTGAAAACTAGGAAAACTTTGAAGCATATACGGGATGCAACCGGAATTGAGGTAGACGGTCGCGATGACAGACCACAAAGAGGCATCAAAGGTATGCCTCGGCTCGTATCTAGATAAAATATAAGTAGGCATCTCGTATCAAAATCTTACCGTGTACTCTGCTGCACTCAGAGTCGTCGGTATGACGATTCGCCGCAAGAACTCAGCTTGAGGATTTTTGGTACAGGTTTCGTGTCTTCAGATATCTGAAACCTATTTTTCAAGGCAGATCCCATTAATCTTCATTGTACACGATGTGAGAGCCGCTGCCCACTTTAACCTACTAATAGATATCAGTATTAATAGATCTTTTGTCGGTCTACGACAAGACTCTTCGGCGTCGCACAAGGACTTCGCATTATTGGAGTTCGCCTGTATGTGCTAAGTCTGATCGTGACGCGTGACGCGACGTGTTTGGAGCGGAGTCAGAAAGCGTGTCAATTGCAAGACACGCGCTTGTGGCGTGCATTCTAGTGCTCAAGAAACCAGCAGACGGTCGAGCTTGCCGACAAACGCGATCAGGAGGCAATGTCAGACAGAAGGCGTGCAGACAGGCTTGCTGCTCTTGCAGAACTAAAACGAACTCGTGAGGGAGGCGCGCGCGAGTGGAAGGTGCGAAATCATTGTGGTTTTGCTTGATTTGGTGCTAGAGCGCGTGTCCACAGGTTCAGGAGGATGTTAAAATCTATGATGAGGTCACCGATGATCAGTATAAGAGTATTGTGAGGGGGAGGCTGCAGAAGGATGACTTTGTCGTAGATGATGGTGTGGGTGGTTATATGGACAATGGGATGGATGACTGGACGGGTGGGAATGACGAAGAAGACTATGATGAGTACGAGACAAAGAAGAAAGGTGAGTATGCGATATATATTTATCTAGTAACATCTGACTCCAAACAGTGAAGAAGGGCAAGAATGCTCCATCCAAGCCTAAAGCGAAGCCGAAGGAACTGCCAGTGGCAGCCAAACCCTCTATCAGCATGTATCGGCCAGCTGTCTCAGCAGAGCAGGAAGAAGACTTTATGGCTAATCTTCTGGGAGGTCTAGATGCCGTCCCAGCTCCAGCTCCAGCTCCAAGAAGGCTAAAGAAACGAAAACCGTCTCCATTATCAGATTACGAGGATACAAAGTGCGATTTCTCTTCATCACCCGCACCCCAAAGAACCCGCACTCCATTCAACCAACGTAACGCGTCTCCCGATGGTACCACGGACGACGCTGCCTCAAATCTACCATCGAGTGACTTCGAAGACGACCTTGCAGCTATGATGAGCCCCAAGAAGAAGCCTCGCGTGACTACCGGCGGAATTACTCCTGCGATTGAGCGAATGGGCAAGTTGGGTGTTCATAGTGGATCGGAAGACGGTTTTGACACTTCAATGGACTTTGAGGACGTGGATATGGATGCTTTTATGGATGTCGACGATGAAGATCTTGACGTTCCTGCCACGAAGATCAAGTTAAACCTGCCCGACCTGGAAACTGAGCCCAAAGTTAGTGGTACATCGGCGGAAATCAAGGCAAAACCGCTTCCAGCGCCAACCTGGCTGTCTGTCTATGACTCCCTTGCAGTCACTTCCGATGAAACGCTAGGTTCCGGCTCTTCCCCGTCAACTTCTAAATCCTCTGTCGATGCCCTCGAGCCTGATGGCACTCTTCGTTTCTTCTGGCTAGACTATCTCGAGCACAATGGCAAACTCTTTCTCACTGGTAAAGTCAAGGACAAAACCTCCTCGAGTTGGGTCTCCGCTTGTCTCGCCATCGAGGGGCTTCAGCGCAACTTGTTCATGCTCCCACGCCCTTTGCGTATTGAACAAGAGGAGACCGAAGACGGCGAGTATGTGATGCATGAGACCGATGTCGTGCCTAGTAAATCGGATGTATATGACGATTTTGAGCGGATACGAAAGAAACTGGGGATCAAGGGGTGGAAGGGGAGATGGGTTCGAAGAAACTATGCATTTGACGAGAGGGACGTTCCAAAGGAAGGCGAATGGATGAAAGTCTTGTACTCTTTTGAAGGTATATACCTCAGGTACTGAGCTTTTACGAGATGCTCACTATGCACCGACAGAGCCCCAGGTTCCTATGAATGCTTGTTCGCCTAATATTGCTCGGATATTTGGGACGAGCACCAGTGCGTTTGAGCTTTTCGTGCTCAAGCGTAAGATTATGGGCCCATGTTGGCTTACCATAACCAATGCGGTCGTCGAGAACAAAGGCGTGAGTGCTTCCACCTAAGATCCCTTAGCTATTCCATCTGACCATGTTTTTATATAGATCTCATGGTGCAAGCTCGAGGCTAGTGTCTCAGATCCCAAAGACGTGACACCCATGGGAGATAGTGCTCCAGAGCATCCCCCTCTGACAATAATGAGTCTTGCAGTACGCACCGTTGTTAATCACCGCGAGAACAAACGGGAAGTTGTCTGTGTCACTGGCCGCATATGGCGAGATGGTCAAATTTTTTCAAGTCTCATCTGAAAAGAAATGCTGACTGACGACCTATATCTAGTTCAACTTGATGATCCAACTCCCCCAGAGCAACTTCCGTGCTCTGTGCACACGCTAGTTCGCCCACTCGACCGCTTCCCTGCGAACTTTGAAGTGCAGGCGCGATCAAATGGGAAGGGCATGATATCACCAATGAAGAACGAGCGGATGCTCCTCAATAGCTTGCTAGGTAACATTCTCCTTCAGATGAACTAGTTGCTTACGCTGACCGGATGTCTGTTACAGTCACACTGCACAAAGCAGACCCCGATGTTATTGTCGGTCACGACTTCCTCGGTGTCTCCCTTGATGTACTCCTTGGCAGAATGAAGGACCTTAAGGCGGAGCACTGGTCACGCCTCGGGAGGTTCAGGCGTGCGAAGTGGCCACTTATCGGACGGCAGGGCACGAACATGCGCTTTTTGACTGGGCGCCTACTCTGTGATCTCGCCAGCGATGGCGCACGGGTAGGTTTCCAAATCAACTTCGGTTATGCATTAACTAATTGCATCGTCAGAGCATGATCGCCTCGACGACGTGGTCTCTCACAGAGATGTGCAAAACTCATCTGAAGTCTGATAGGCAGGACATCGATCCAGATGACACAGCATCGTACTTCGACGGCAGTGTGTCATCCCCAGACATGCTCATGACATTCGTACGGCATTGTGAGCTCGACGCTCATTACCAAATGGCCATCGCATCGAAGGTGCAGGTCCTGCCTCTAACGCGGCAGCTCACAAACCTCGCCGGCAATTCATGGTGAGTTCCTTCGATCGATAATTTGCAATTTCTTGGAACTTGGTTTCAGGAACAAAACACTGAATGGTGGCCGGGCTGAGCGGAACGAGTACATTCTTCTGCACGAGTTCCACCGCCTGAAGTACATCTGTCCTGACAAGACCTACGGCAAGAAAACACCTAAACCACAGCCTGAAGCAGACGATGCGGACGGTGAGGGTGGTGGTGGTGGTGGTAAGTCGAGTAGGGGCAAACGAGACAAATTCAAAGGCGGTCTCGTGTTCGAGCCGAAGCGTGGACTTTGGGACAAATATATCCTCGTCATGGATTTCAATTCTCTGTACCCGAGTATCATCCAGGAGTATAACATCGACTTTACTACCGTCGAGCGCTTGCCGGATGATGCAAGTGACTAAACTTCGATCGCTGTTGTGGTGCTGACACCTGAAATGCAGGAAGAGGATGACAAAATACCAGACCCACCGCCATCTGAGGTACCTCAGGGAGTCCTTCCACGACTTATCGCAACCCTTGTCAACCGGCGGCGTCAGGTGAAGTCCCTCATGAAGGATCGTTCGATATCAAACGCAAAGCTACTGCAGGTTTGCCTATTGATGCCATCTCGGTCGCCACTTGCTCACACTTACTTTCATCACAGTATGACATCAAGCAACAGGCGCTGAAACTGACGGCGAACAGTATGTACGGCTGTCTCGGTTTCGAGTACTCGCGGTTCTACGCCAAGCCCCTGGCTGCCCTAACTACTTTCAAGGGTCGTGAGATCCTGACACAAACAAGAGAGCTCGCTGAGAGCTTACAACTAGACGTGAGCATATCTCCAATCCCTGCCAAAGCGATTTCTCTGACTCATTGCAGGTCGTTTATGGCGATACTGACTCGGTGTTCGTTAACTCTAACGTCACAGAGCTTTCTGAGGCGCTCAAGATCTCTGCCGAGTTCAAGAAAGCTGTCAATGACCGATATAAGCTTCTCGAGATAGATCTTGACGGCGTCTTCGCGCGCCTCTTACTCCTGCAGAAAAAGAAATATGCAGCCCTAAAGGTGGAAGAGGGAACACGGACGTCTACGGAGGTTAAAGGTCTGGATATGAAGCGCCGAGAATACTGCGCTTTATCTAAGAACGTTTCTCAGTAAGTTGAACGTTGCATCTGCTTATTGCGATCAACCCGAACCGTTCACCTCACAGATATGTCTTGGAGCAAATCTTGTCTGGCGAACCAACGGAGGTCGTGGTGGAGAACATCCACGAGTATCTAAGCACCATTGGCGAAAATGTTCGCAGCGGAAAGATTAAATTGGATGACTTTATTATATTCAAGGTACCCCCTAAAGATTCCTTTCACGCGTCTTATCTCACCTCACGTGTAATTCAGCGTCTAGGCAAGAACCCAGAGGACTATCCCGACGCCAAAAGCCAGCCTCATGTACAAGTTGCTCTGAGGCTGAAAGCAAAGGGTGGAAGCGCACGCAACGGTGACGTTATATCCTACGTGTTCTGCGTGGCACCTGGTGAGGAGACAGCGAAGACCGCGCAAGCAGATCGTGCCAAGCATCCAGACGAGATCAAGAAGGCAGGTGGGGAACTTGTTGTGGACTATCAGCACTACCTTGCGAACCAGGTCTTGCCGCCGATCGAGCGGTTGTGTGAGCCTATTGAAGGAACAGACAGGGCACGCCTTGCTGAGTGTCTTGGTTAGTATTGATTCGCTTCTGTTGACCTGAACTCACTATCTCCAAAAGGACTGGACCCGGGACGTTATCGCACCGGTGGAAGCGCTAATACTGGGTTAGCATTCACAACGCTAGACTCCCTCGTCTCCGACACAGAGAAATTCCGCGACGTGGCTCCGTTCTTGGTACGCTGCCGCGGATGTGAGGGACAGATGGCGTTTTCCCCAGTCTATGATCGGGATGTATGTGCCTCATATCCCCTGTTGAGTTTATTCATCTGATATGAGTATGAATCAGGCGTCCATCCTATTGTCCTCCGGACCGACGTGTCCCGCGTGCAATTCGACACTGGGTGCGGCAAGCATACAGACGCAGCTAGAAGTGCAGATTCGGTCGGTTGTGGCGAAGTACTACGAAGGGTGGGTCGTCTGTGATGATCCAACGTGTGGGTACGAGACGCGCTCGATGCGCATGTACGGCTGGCGATGCGGCGCGCCAGGAGGCTGTAAAGGCAAGGTGCGGTTCAAGTATGGGGACACCGAGCTGTACACGCAGCTCCGCTATTTTGCGACGCTGTTTGACATGGAGAAAATCTCAAAGGCAGCGCAGGGCAATGCAAGGAAGGGTGAGCATTCATTAATGCAGCTCATCGATCAGGAGGGATATCTGACGCTTTTGGATGCAGAGGAAATCGAGGCTATTACAGTGAAGAACCACGAATTTCTCAGAACGATGTCGAAAACGGTGGACAAATATATGGAACAATGTGGGCGATGCTGGGTGAATCTTGGAGCATTGTTCTCTAGCATGAACCTCTAAGTTGAGATTCGCGACACCATTATTTATTTCATTACGGAGACCAGACCTGGTGTATTTGCAATAGAATCAGTTGATGATATACCATAGGTATTAAAATGAATTATTTTCCAAGAGCTTCATCAGGGACTTGGTATCTTGCCTACGGTAACATACTTGCGTTGGTGGTAGAGTAAAGGCAACGTCCGTAACTCATCATTCTCAAGCTGACCCTCAGGCTCTTGAATGTTCTCTACCTTCAAAACTCGCGCAATGAATAGCTCTGAAGCCAACCCACTAACGCCCTCTACCTGCTCCACCTCCGTTTCCCACTCCTCCATGCTCGAATGTATCCACCGAGTATCACTCAAGGGCAACGACCGTCCGATCACAGTGCAAGAAAGCGCACCTAAAGCACCTTTGATAACCGGGAGACCCTCCGCAGACGGCATCCAATGTACCTCCGAATCCGCGAACGGAGAGGGGTGCATGTCTGGACGGGAGAATATTCGTGCGATTTTGGGTTGTGCAGCGGAGAGGATGTTGATGACCATGTTGGGCAACGTCTGCATCTGGGGGTTGTGCATTGCTGCACGGGCATTCAGAGCCAGAGCCATCCGAGACGGTACGCGGAGGGAGAACGCGACGAGGGGATGAGGATCGAGTGCGATGGACGTGAAGGACGACAATGTAGCCCCATGGAAGATTGATGGTACTCGTTTCTGGCTTTGCGAGGATGAATGTTTGCGCTGCGCAGTTTCGTGGTCTGCCAGTGGTAGAGTAGACGTGACAACCGCAACAGGCTGCGCTGTTTCTCGCAAAAGCTCACGGAGGGATTGTTTGACAAGGTCTGTTTGCGTAGACAGCGCAGAGCTATGACTCCAGTGGAGACTGTGGTTCAAATTATGAGTTGCACGTCTGATAACGCTTGTGCGTGACGTCGACTGTAGCATGCTAACTACAAGACAGCAGTGTGTACCAAAAATATCATGATCGAAGGGGTATTTGCTGACTAATGTAAAGGCTTTTACATACATAGTACCATTCCCATCATGATGCCAGCCTTCACAATCGTTTTTGACAAAATGTTTATCAACCGCGCTGGTCAGTTCGCAATAACTTTTGTAACAAAGTCGAGTGGTTGATGATATCTGGTACCTTTCTTTCCTCGGACCCGACTTCAGTGCGAACTACGGTAGTGTTGCTATTACTGACCCATGAGATCCGGTGGCAAATGGCAATGACATTGGTGGTCCCTAAGTTTAATCATATGACTTGCAAGGCACCAGTCTATGCCACAAGTGGTTCGCTGCTGCGGCCTTTGAACTGCCACGACGAAGTTGTTGACTTCTCCACTAGCAGCTAGAGCCTGATCAAGTTTCAAGAATAACACAGCTTCTCTGTCAGTCAGTATTTATGAACCCTCCACACTAGCAAGCGCCGGCGGTTCCACACTTTCTTCACCATGGACGCTGTGTCTACGCCTCTTTTACTGGCATCCCGTTCTCTGGCCACGACAACGTATGGCGTTTTTTACATGACTTCGCTGATCAGTGTTGCCTTTTGGGCTATGCTGACTTTACAAACGTGAGTAGACAATCAACACGGGATTTTTATTTTACTCAGATATCAAACAGGTTTTGGTACTTCGCAAGGTGCACTTGGAACTCTTTGATTATCTCCCGATTGACGCTTATTACACTAGTTATGAACGTGACAATAAATCACTCAAATTTTTGGTCGGTCAGATAGTTTCACTACCGAGGCTGCCTCTGACTTTTTTATAGGTCGTATTTATATGGTGACATGCATCTGCAAGCTATTCCGGTCATGTTTTGACTTTTACTCAGGATGGTCAGCACGACGCAGACATATATTATCGTCTATGGAGGTCGGTTCTGATGTTTTTCAAGTCTTCCAGACCACTTAGACTACCCATAGCTTGGGCCTACATGATCGAGAATTTTGGCGACTATACGTTTCTGTTGCGCATCAATACGTACGTACCTCCCCACTGATTGTTATCATTGATATCGAAGATCACACACCCTCATCTAGTTCATACGCTGTGAGCAGCATGCCCGTTCATATTCACTATTTTCGGGGACTGATTCATTATATTTGTTAGGCGCAACTTGTTTTTACCGTAGGCTCGAGTTTATCTATTTGTCCATGAGCTCACTTTATTGTGCTATAGGCCACAGCCACGGTTACCGTCCAGGCATTTTTTGTCTTTAGAATATGTCGACGTAAGTCTCCGCATTCTTCTCATCTGCTTCCTTGACGTGTTTGGGCAGTCAGCGGAGATAAGATAGTGATCATTTTGTGGGTAAGTATAATTAACGGACCGCTTCTTGGTGGCTTTATAGTTATACCTCTTATCCAGGCTCCCTTGGCGATATTTCAGATTGTCGCTGCTTTGAGTGAGATTTTACTCTTCGCCCAGATTTTACTTTGCTAACAAGCTTTGATAGTTATCGTCATCAAAACGTGAGGATCTGGCTACCTCTGCTCTTGTTTTACCTTTAATTATGATGTTCCTTTCAAAGTTGTCAGTCTGGCGAAGGGTCATACGTTTGGGCGCCTCTACCAAAAGTAACCGTCTTCCTTTTAAATGAAGCTTCATCACTAAAGCATTTTCCGAAGGATCTCGGAATAGCCTATCTTGTAGTTTCCCTCTTCATTGACACAGCGATTGCAATGTTTCTGCTTGTGCTATTGGGTCGTCATAAGGAGAGAACCAGAGTTCGAAGGTACTCTTTACTCTCCCCATATAACCACTTTGCGCTTATGTGATTACTTTCCTCAGCACAATGAAAATTATCCAGCGACTCATGCTCCTGGCTGTCCTAAATATGGTCTGGTCAACAGCATTCGCTATATGCGATTTGGTCCTAGTGAGCCTCCTTCCTTTCAGTCAAGTCAACCGAACTGACCGCAGACACCTGACAATTAGTTCGTGGGCATGGATGGAACCATCTTCTACGCTCTCTTTGACATTCCCATCTGCTCTGTGTACTGTAACACCCTCCTTGCAAACCTAAACATGAGGGCATTCATCGCAGAGCAATCTACTGTGGAGATGGACTTGACGACGTTCAATGCCGTTCAAGCTGGACCCCAGCCCTTAGCTCTGACACTGAAAAATGGACTCAAGGGTTTCAGTCAAAGCGGCTCGCGTCTTAGCTCGGAACTGGCGG
>PVYP01007086.1:1184-13829 GCA_002995295.1 Rhizopogon vulgaris
CTCTATATCAAAGGCCGACAACACCCTGTTCAAATATTCCACACATCCGCCAGTCAAACGGACTACGTCGATGCTGCACTACGGACGTTCTTCCAAATACATACCGACAGACCCCCAGGGGATGTCCTTATATTTCTCCCAGGTACATTACGTCTACCCGCCAGCTTCATCCATGCTAATATCTGATATCATGCAGGTCAAGAAGACATCGAAAGTCTTGAAAAATCCATAAAAATGTATGCGCGCAGACTTCCTGAAGAGCGCATGAGTGTACGACATTCTCACATTATGATGACTCTTGTTCTCATCATGACCCTCATCTAGGTCTTTGTATGCCCAATGTACGCTGCCTTGCCACCTACACAGCAAGCGCGAATATTTTCCTCCGCCCCTTCAAACACCCGGAAATGCATTCTTGCTACCAACATCGCCGAGACATCCATCACGATACCCGGAATAAAATATGTGATTGATACCGGCAAGTGTAAAGAAAAACGATATTTATCGAAGGATACTGGTGGAGGTAATGTGGGTAGCTGTTTATCTAAGTTCACGACTGACCTCTTCGGCAGGTTTTGATACCCTTTTGACACGAGATATCACAAAATCGTCTTCTATGCAGCGAGCTGGTCGCGCCGGTCGTGAGGTATGCCTGGAGTGCCTCTCTCGACGTATCTAACGTGAAGTAGGGGCCAGGATTCTGTTTCCGCTTGTACACAGAAGACGCATTCAATGCAATGGCACTTTCCGCAGAGCCCGAGATTCGCCGATGCAGCTTAACCCAGAGCGTCCTGCAATTGAAGTGCCTCGGTCAAGACTTTGAAGCGGTCGACTTCATGGATCCTCCCGAGATTGGGTCAGGTGCGGCCCACTGACATTGACACATCTTGGTGCAAGTGCTAACAACTTTCCCAGTCATGTCCGCACTCAAAACACTCTGGCTTCTCGGTGCGCTGGATAACTCTAAGACACTCACCGCACTGGGGCGTCAAATGGCGTCCTTCCCCGTGGAGCCGTACTTCGCACGAATCATCCTCGCATCTAAGACCTACGGCTGTACCTCTGAGGTAATAGATATCGTATCCATCCTTTCGTCCTCTTCTTCGCTCTTCCTCGATATCTCAGACCAACGCGACGCCATCGTAGAAGCTCGGAGCAAGTTCCGACACGCGAGCGGCGACCATATGACGATGCTCAACGCCCTCCGAGCATACCAAGAGATTGCCGCATCTGAGAACAAGGGCGCGAGAAAAGAATGGTGCCGCCAGCATTTCGTCAACGAGAGAACGTTCGTGGAGGCGATGAAAATTAGAGATCAGCTGAGGCAGACGTGTCAACGAGTTGGCATTGACTGGCATGCTTCCATGGCGGATAGCGAGGAGCCAGTGCTGAGATGCTTTGTCACCGGCCTTGTTCAACAATCTGCGTTTTTACAGCCGGATGGAACATACAAGCAAACACTGGGTCATTCTGTGAGTTTGAGTTTCACACCTCATTCCTCGAATACAAAAGTCTGAGCGTTTAAAAGATCATTAAAATCCACCCAGGTTCCACGCTCTGCGACAAAAAGGTACCCGCTATCATTTACGATGAACTTGTGAGCAGCTATCAATTTCCTGTTTGTTCACAGTTAACGTGCATAATACAGGTTTACACAAGCCAGATTTATGCGAGGGACGTATCCTCCGTTCCAAAGAGCTTCTTTAGCAACATCACACCAGTAGCGAAGGGGGCGTAGTGTAGGCTTGCATATTACTCGTGCGATCTTTATAGCGCTACGAGTTACAAAGTAGCATCTCGCACGCTTGGATACCCAAGCCCAAGCCCTACAGAATCGTTGTCTTCCAGAATGGCCACGCAGCTGAGGCAAGTGTCACAGGAAGACGGTATGAGGCGTCGAACAGACTCTTGTTCTACACCAGCGAGAACTAACGTTATGCTGATTACTGTCAATCACGTAGAGGATTGCAGGATTGTATGAGTGTTGTAAGTCAGCTACGGAGTTCGCAGCGAGAACTATGCGAGTTCGAAGGGGATCATGAGATGTGAGTGAAGGGGGTCAATTCACTGAAGCTACAATAGCGACAGACATTATCTACGAAGGATGGTCCAAGCAAGGGAGTGGCTCAAACATACAAAGGGAGTCTGTCGTCAGGGGAATCCCATTCCTTACAGTGTTCAAATGAGTGTGCCATCACGTACATTCAGATCTACAAACTAGCTTAGCTTCTAGCCCGAAGGTTCATTCTACTTACTTAGTACATATACGATTTAGTATATGTTACCGCCCTATACGGTAAGTTTGCCGTTATCTAATCGGAGAACACCGAACTTGGGTAAATCTAATCTGTTACTGACTCACTGACTGTCGATATCTTTCATCATCTCTCCAACATCTTACTGTGCAGCCCATGAAATCTCTCTCTCAGACTCTCAGACAGCATGCACGCTTTTGAAAGCTCTTTGTTAACTGGGAAATGGGATCCTAAGCTTCCGTCAGAGCCGGAGTCGTGTCCTCTGACTACAAAGCTCGCAAAGGATGTCATTGATGGTAAATTCCGGGAAGTGCTCACATCACCCCTCGCCCAAATATTTTTCAGGGCATCCGAGCTACCAGATAAAAGCTACGAAGAATCGTTCTCGTGGTCATTACCATCTATGACAAATGAAGCAGACAAAGAGCGCATCCAGATCATTCTGGCCGTTGCGTGCTTACATGCTTTCGTCCAGGCAAACTGGACCGGACCGGATCTCGACATCAGACCCTCTGAAGTTATCGTTGATGTCAAGAACCAAACATTGATAGCCGACGAGGTTCTCGATATGAAGGCAATAACTGAGCTTGCTTACGGCGGTGAACCTGCTTACCACCTCGCACAACACGCGGCCTTCTTGCGTCTCTCCCAGCTCATTTTCGCCTTACCATATCAACATTGCACATCTGTTCCCTGGTGGCAGTTACGTACATCAATAATTCATGAACAGCTATTGGACGATACAGTACCTCTTCCGCCAGACGCTCTTGATTCCTTGGAGTCCCTGTTGCGGACCCTTTCCGAGTCGGGGGATCGCGACCTCGTTGGTCGTCTTCAGCTAGAGCGGGGTCGGCTGGAGCACATTATTGGCAGTGATAAGGTTGCTTCAGAAAGATTTCTTCGAGCGGCCCGTGCTACGGGGCTACACTATGAACTGACCGGAGCACTCGGGAGACGAACAAAGTTTCAACAGAAAGATCTTAGCCAATTGGTGTTGCTTGCACAAAGTCGGAATCGGAATGGTTCCCCCGCCGAAGACGTCCTCGCTCTTGCCGATCACTCACGTACGCCTATCACACAAAATTCAAATCTTCCAGTTTCTTTGCAATTGAATGACGACACGCTTCTCGAGCAGACTGAGTTCACGTCCTCTGCCTCCTTGTCCACGACCAGTCGGCTGAGCCATCTGGACCCAGCTTCACAACCCCCTCTACACCCGCTTGATCAATGCATACTTCTGTCCCTTTGTCTCAATGTACGGAATACATCCCCTTCGCACGGCCTGACAAGCGAACAAATGTCACCTTACGTTGCGCGTGTCATATCGCATCCCAAGAACTGGTCAGTTCATACCATGGCTCTTCTTCTGCGGTCCCGGCTAGAATCCACGCGCACACGAACTGTGGAGCGCTCCGTGTTTCAGCTTCAGGCTCTCATAGATCAAATGCCAACCGCCGATTCCTCATTACCGGAGCGGCTACTTTACTTCCATTGCATACCACTTCCAAGCAAGTGGGAGTTGGAGCGCGAGCTTGCGTTACGTTTCCTCACTCTTGGCGTAGTAAAATCGGCGTTAGAGATCTTCGAACGCCTCGAGATGTGGGAGCAGGTTGTGAAGTGCTGGCAGTCCATGGAGAGGACAGACAGAGCGATTGCGGTCGTCCGTGATTTACTTGAGGGCCGCAAAGAGGAAGCCGAGAACGTGATTTTACGGGGTAAAGATTTACCGTTGTCCCGGCGCGGCAAACAAGACTCAATGCGACAGGCGAAGCTGTGGTGTCTTGTAGGAGATCTAGAACCAGATAATGCAGTAAAGCATTATGAGCGCGCATGGGCATTGTCAAAGGAGACTTCTGGGCGTGCAATGCGGTCTCTTGGGGGCTACTACTTCACACGAGGCGAATTCGAGAAGGCTGTTCCCTGCCTGCAACGTGCAGTGAAGATCAATCCGTTAATGTCGCGTTCTTGGTTTATTCTGGGGTGTGCTTATGTCCGCCTCGAACATTGGGAGGGGGCCCGAGATTCATTCAGTCGATGTGTTTCCATCGATGATGAAGATGGGGAGAGCTGGAACAATCTGGCTAGCATATATCTCCGTTTGGACACCTCCCAGAATGCCGGACTAGATGGGAATGATGTAAGCGAAACGAATCTTAGCCACCCTGTATGAACTCAATTTTTTTGTTGCTAGGGAGAGAATCGGTCTGACAAGACCACTTCTTTTTCAAACAGGATGCTGGCATTCCGTGCTCTGAAGCAGGGCCTGAAATACAGCTACGACAATTGGCGCATGTGGTCAAATTACATGGTTGTCGCCGTAGATGTCGGGGAACTCTCCGAGGCGTGTCGTGCCCTGGCGCGTGTTGTCGAGGAACGGAGCGCAAAAATTGGTGCAGAATGTGTTGATGAAGAAGTTCTTGAGCGCCTGGTAAATGCCGTCACCGGAGTACCGGCCGACCCCATTCAGCCTGAGGTCGACGATAGGGGGCGTGATGCTGTAATGAATCCCAATGAAGGGCTGCTCAGGATAGTGCTGGACCTTTTCGACCGGACGATTCTTCCACGCGTATCTTCCCCTCGCATCTTCCGCGCTTATGCACGTCTTCTGACTTGGCAATCACGGTGGGAAGACGCATTAAAGGCTTACCAAGATGGGTATCGCTGCGGCATCGCCGGAACATTTGAAAAGGGGGAGACTAATGTTGAAAAATGGCGCGAGGCTGTGAATGAAGTCGAGGATATGATAGATGTGCTGAAAATTTCTGGACAGCGGGTACAAGGGTTCAATTGGCGATACCAGGGACGCAGTATTTTGCGGACATTTATGGGTCGCTCTAAGGACTACGAAGACGAGGCGGAATGGTCGCGCTTGGTAGAGATGCAAAGCGACTTGTGTGGTGAAGAGTAGGGATAGTGATGTGTAATAAAAACACGAGGGAACAGATGGTAATGAATACGAGACGACTGAGCGTGCAGTAAAGTGCAGTGTGATAGGGAGTATACGTATTGTGAAATATGATTGTACAGATAAAGCATGAGAGCAAGTAGGACAACATGGTATGTAGGAACGTATTAAAGGTGGAGCATAAAGGTAATATCACGAAAAAGATGAGGAAGGAAAACTGCTAGAGCTTCCAGTCTAAACTTAGAGCCATGCGGTTTAGAGAAAGGGTGGTCAGAATTTCGGTGACCATACTAAGGCCGGAATGCTTGATGGTCAAACGCGCGCTGAAGATATCTTCCGGCTGGCCAAGTTCCCATGCGGCGATCGTGGTACGTCCATCTAAGCACTAAAATCCAATGAGCCAAACAAAGACATGCAAACCACGTTGTCGCACCTCCATCTTCTGAGGGGAAACCTTCCACTTCAGCTCCCTACCATTCTGTGCCGTAAAATAGCGCGATCTATGACTGTTTTCATATTCTGATTCAGCGAAATGTGATAGACGGCACCCACGTGCTAGCATCTTTCTTCTGGCGAAGATGGTTGACCATAGCAACTTCTGGTCCATTACCGTATACAAGATATCCTGGGGACATGGATGGCCCAAAATACAGATAAGAATTGCTGGGACCCATGATGTCTGGGTGCTGCTGGCTCCAAACCGCTTCGCGAGCAATGTGAACAATAACATTCACTCGTTGGTCAACCTTTAGAGTAGGTCAGGAGGATGCTGCACGCTGAGCTTGAGATTTTTACCGTTTTCCTGATTTTTGGCAGCCGTGGATTAAAAATTTAAATCAACGATGTTTCGGGGATGCACGTACACTGTGAACGCTGGTCTGCTCTCGAGATCTTCAAACCTATGGTTGAATAGATCTGACCCGAACTGAAGGAGAACGTATGAACCAGTCATGGTGGGAAAAGTAGAAAAGGCGAGGGGGGGAAATGATTTGTTCTACTGTGGTCCCTCCTACCTTTTCATGGCACAAGGACATGCTAGATTTGGAATGGCAGACGATTAAACGGCACCGCCACAGGAGAAAAGAAGCCCACGTGGCTTCTAAAGGCACCTACTATATTTGGGCAGCCGAACCATGTGAGATCATTGCTCCCGAAGTTGCATACCAAAAACGGATGGTTCAAGCCCACGTGTAAGCAATTACATTGCCTCCGCTTCGGAGGTCATTTCATTGATTCCCCAGGCCCCCAGCTGCCCTCAAGACCTCACCTCGAGTTGGGCGATAATCAAATGCTTATTTTAAATTCTAAATGTAAAAATATTCCAAGGACAGCTGGGGTGTTACTAGCCATGCGGAATCATCGTGTGCCTTGCAGGAATATGGAAATTACAATAGCCTGTTTTCCTGAGAAAACACAGTATCAAAACGCGAAAACAGGTCAAGGTTTCACCGAGGAGTCAGAACGACCAATGAGTCGTGCTCCACTTCTACGTACACGGGTAAGCACATTCCCGAAATGATAAGAAACGACACACGTGAAAGAAGGGCTTAAACCAGACATGTAATCGTTCTGTTCAATCGTACACTGGATAACATGAGGAATGTCACCACCGATCCGTGTTTCCGGATGCTAATGCTTCTTACCATGTATAATGCCTAACTTTGGGTAAATAAACATATAGAGTCAAAACGCCTCGCGCACCGTAAAACAATGTCCACACAAGAATGAAGGTGAAGATGTTATCTTGACCGGGGTTGACCAGCTCCCTGAGTCCGCCGTGCAAGTATCTTGCAGGTTTCCCTCTGCAGTTTACGGCATAGATGATAAATGAGGTTGAAATTATGGATGCAATGAAGAGCGCGAATCCTAGCCAGTTCTCTAGACCAAGGATTCCTGCAACAGCACCGGCAAAGCAAGAGGAAAGGAATTTGACAGAGTTCAGCGCTTGATTATGCAGGACATTCGGTGCAAATACAAGCTGAGCTGAAGTTTCTGCAGGTGTCGCCATTGCTCGTGAACGGTGAAGCTGAATATCTGACCGACGTGTACAACGACGACCGAAATATTCTCACGCCAATCTTACTTAATGCACTTCCGATCCGATACGGGGTGGTGATTAAACTCACTGAGGCTGGACTCAAGTCAAAGCAGAAAGTTGTCAGACGACCAACACTCCCATTTCACTGGAAAATTCAACAAGTCACCATGTCAAAGAATTCAGATGGAAAACAGATTAAAGTTGGGATTCTTGGTGCTACGGGCACTGTAGGGCAGCGCTTCATCACTCTGCTCTCGATGCACCCATGGTTTACCATCCATGCACTCGGCGCATCCCCCAGATCGGCTGGGAAGCCATATGTGCGAGCTGTTAACTGGAAGCAGACAACGCCGATACCATCTATCGTCCGCGAGATGATAGTGCAGGAATGCCACCCACAGCACTTTATCGAGTGTGCCATTATCTTCTCTGGTCTAGATGCCGATGCAGCGGGAGAAATAGGTACATCCATCTGCAAATGAACACTCTATCATGAAACTTATCATTACGAAAATTAGAATCTGCGTTTAGAAGTTCTGATCTCGCCGTTTTCTCCAACGCCAAAAATTACCGAAGAGATCCATCTGTACCTCTGATCGTCCCCCTCGTAAATGATTCTCATCTGTCCATGATTCCTCAGCAGCAATCTATCCATAATCCCCCACTTAAGAAAGGATTTATCGTCACCAACGCCAATTGCTCTACAACGGGCTACGTCATACCCCTTCGCGCCTTGGAGAGGTCCTTTGGACCAATCGAGTCCTGTCTGGTCACCACCATGCAAGCTATTTCCGGTGCTGGATATCCAGGCGTGTCCAGTCTTGATATCATCGATAACGTCGTGCCATACATTAGTGGCGAAGAAGAGAAAATGGAGTGGGAGACGTTGAAGATTCTAGGAGGCATCGCAGACGGGGATGATGGAAGAAAGACATTTGACATGCACGCACGTCATCCGTTACGCGTTTCCGCCTCGTGTAATCGAGTTTCAGTCGTCGATGGGCACACGATGTGCGTATCTGTACGCTTCCAACGGAGGCCTCCTCCTAGCCCACAGCAAGTCCGCGAGGCACTGGTGGCTTATACTCCAGAGGCACAGTCCATTGGATGCCCATCTGTGCCTGTCCATGCCATCTTTGTGCATGAAGAACCCGACCGTCCCCAGCCTCGGCTGGATCGATATTACCAAGATGGTGCAGGCGTGTCAGTGGGCAGAGTGCGCCAATGCCCCGTCCTTGACATAAAGTTTGTCGTGCTCGCGAACAATGTCTCTATCGGAGCAGCTACAAGTAGCATCATCAACGCGGAGCTCGCCGTGTTGAAGGGAGTTGTGAAGGTGGAGTAATGGGCACGCTCTTCCAGCTTACCCTCAACAATGATGCGTAAGATAATGTGGCAGTTCGGCGGTCCTGAGTGTACGAACTTGTCACAACAGTAGAAAGATCAAATAATAGCGTTTATGTTACTGCGAGTATATTACGGGAGAAGGCACTGATACAATTGGATATTGCAAGTTAGCGTTGATCATGACGTTTGATACAGTATTGTAACAAGAAAAAATGAGCGAAACATCGATAATCAACCAGCGCGAGAAGAACGGTCGCGGACCTGTACAAAGGTGTCGATCATGCGCATCATGTTTCCCAGACCCTGAGAGTCTGGAAGCCATTCTCCGTTGTTGACACAAAGAACCTTCATGCGTTCATGATAGTTAAGGTCAGGAAGCAGCTTAGGGGTGATCAAGAAGTATTGAGCGCTGTCGGGCTTGCATGTAACGTCGACCAATGAATTGTGTACTGCCCGTTCGGCGCGTTGATCCATCCCCTTCAAAAAGAGTCGTCAGCAACTCGACGTACAAACAGGGTCAGGAAGGGGTCACCTGGTTAATCTCGTCGACTAGAGAGAACGGAGTGCGTGCCTCCTCAGTCAAACTCATCAAGTACAGAATAGTGGTAAGTGATCGTTCCTGGACCCCTCAAAGTCAATACCATGCACGGAGTAGGTTTAATCCATACTTACGCCACCTGACTGCCTTTGTCCTGTAAGCAGTTGCAACTTCTCCTTATCACGGAATTTAACGAGAATGTCGATCGCCCACTTGTCATAATCGTCATGGGGGCTAATCCGGATTTCACCCGCACAGCCAATACCTAAAGAAGTCGATCAATATAAAAGCATGACGCACGGTTTAGTAACTGACGATCGAATGCAGCAGAAAATTTCTTTCCGATGCTAGCGACGAGCTTCTCCAAAGCTGGTTGCCAGCGATCCTGACCCTGAACTCAGAAATTTGAAATGGCCTAAGCAAGAATCGCACCCACTCTGGCGTTTTTAATTTCTCGTTCTAGTCTCCGGGTAGCCTTTTCTCTGTCTTCCAGAGTGTTCGTTAGAGCTTCGATCTATTCGTCATTTTAGTAAATGAAGACCCTCATATTAGAGTTGGGGCAGGCAAACCTCATTCTTCCGCCGTTCATACTGCTCAACGACACCAGGGTTTGTCTGCGTGATCATGTCAAGATTAGCGCGCTGGACATCGAGTTCCGTCCGCAGTTGCTCCACGCTCCTGTCGTGAACCGAACCATCCTGCGTGCATGTGAGCTATCTTCGCTCCATATTAGCCGTCAGCATCAGGGTTTCTCACTATTTCCATCTTCGAGAATTGATCTTGGAAATCCGCGTCCATGCTCCGAACAAGCTGCACGCTGATGTCGCGTTTATTCTTCGCATCAGCCTTTGCCGCGACAAATACTCCGTCAGCTGGTGTTGATGGTTACTTCATATCCGCGGACTTTGGAGGCTGATTGACAAACCTTCTTCGAATTCGGCAAGAGCCCGCTGGTACTTTTCATCCTTCTCTTGACACAGGGCTTCAAGCGCATTCTTGTTTGCGCTAACCTGAAGAAATTCAAGCCCACTACGAGTGGCTTCAACTTGATCAGCTATCGCTGCGCGAATCAATTGCTGTAAAGTGCATTATCAGTTTCCTGCACAGCTTGATCATAGGTAAAACTGACCGTGTATTCCTTTGCAATCTTGATGCGCTTCTTTGATAACTCCAACAGTTTGTTCTTGAGCCTGGCTCGTTCATTATCCACAGAAGGTGCGCTCTCGAGGTCCTTCAGCTTGGTCCTATTGCTCTCTGTGATATGGTATCAGGAATGAAAAACGACCGATCGAAGTGATCGATATACCGATTTTAGCTGCTAGCGTGGCCAAGTGCTTTTTCGCACTATTCACAGCCTTTTTGCGTCCATCGAGGGCATCCTGTGGGGCTTGATAAGTTGGGTTTACATCCCGAATAGAAACCGACAGACGAATTTCTCCTTGAACTGGGTTTCCAGTGCCCTGATGTTCCGCTCCTCTGCCGCAAGGTTGTTCGCATCTCCATTAATGACCTCAAGAGCCTGTCTTGCCTCCTGAATAGTCTGATCGAGTTTCTTCTTGATCTCAGGGTCGACTTGCGCCACCGGTAAATATACATTAGAAGGAGGAAGGGCAATGACGTCACTTACTCGTACTGCTAACAAGGTTCCGGGCTTGCCGGATGTCCCTCGTCATGTTTGTGGTTCCTCGTTTGCCATATCGTGATCGTGATACTTGGTTCATCACTGATCCTGCAACGAACTTTGCACCACCACCTTCTCTGGAAACAGCTGCCATTGCGGCATTGACATCAACCTTGGAGCCGTCCAGGCCAATGGCCTAATAGCGCGGTCCCTGGTCAGCGCGCGGTGATTAGACAAGAGCGATTGACCACTGACGGTGCGATGTAAGTTAACCTCTCGCTTGAGGAACCATAAGAGGCCATCGGGGCACTCAATCTTGTTGATTGCGTAGTCATCGAAACCAAGCTGTTTCAACTGCAGCAGACAATCAGATCATTCAGCAGACATGACGTGAACGAACCTCTGCCTCGCTCATGGGAGGGGGGGCAATGTTTTGTTCCTTAGGCCTGAACCAGATGTTGATACGTGCTCCCCGTCGAAGTCCTGCCTCGTTATCATCATTCAAGTAGCGGTTGAGGTCATTGTAATCTTCCTCGCATTGTGTGACAAGAATCTGCAAGTCGATCAGCTAATTTGCCCAGAAGCAGCGGGGCTCAGGATGTGATGCAAACCTTGAGATGATCAGCAGTAAAGCATGCCTCTACAGCATTTGTAAAGCGCTTTTCCGGAACAGTGCAACATATCATGGGGGGCTCAAACACCTCCATCTTGAACCTCTCCTGGTTATTGCGAAGCCACACAACCGCGTCGGCCGTGTCTCTATCCCATTTCCCCAAGTTCTGCAGTTTACGATGGCGCTCGTCTTCAAGGTTTTTCAGCCTGTAATGAATGCATTATTCCCTTCACGCATCAGGAAAATCGCGTTTTCTCACTGGTCGAGTGCACCACTGATGTGCGACTTCTGGGCGGCGGAGGCATCGACGTTGGCCTTTTGTCGTTCCTGCAAGTCCTCCATGCGCGATCTAACTTCGCCATGCTCCCGGTTGACTTTCCTCTAAAAAGTGACGGTTAGTGACAAATTGTCTTGCCTCTCATGGGTGCACGAACGATCTCAGCATTGATGGCCTCTACATCTTCCAGTTCGGGTGGGTTGTCGAGATCTCTCTGCCATTTCTCATTCTGTGCTTGAATATCTTTGATCCTCCTCACGCGCTCCTTCTCTGCCCGCTTCAGACCATCCAGTCTGTTACTGACGTCCTCTGCGTCGCGTTCCTGAGCAGCTAGAGGTTAGACAGGAAGTAAAAAAATGAACGGTCGAACAAACAAGCTTGTCGTTCTCATTCCATTTGTTCTTCATCTGCTGAAACTTCTGGCGAGATGCAGACTTCTTTTTCTCACGTGCTTTCTCGTACTCCTTGTGCTGCGCAGCGAGCTGCCTTAAAGTATATGAGTAAAGTGGCAATGACACACGAGACGACGAGCATACTCTAGCTTGGCATGTGCGGGCGCGTTCCTGTCCTTCAATTTCCGCACTCGGGCATGCAAATCCCGCTGGCGATCTTTTGCTCTCTGATAGCGTTCCTTAGCTTCATGATATTCGTTGACAGGAATCAACACTTCTAAAACAGCGATCTATCGCTGCGATCAACAAGCTGCGACAATGCTGCGGATGGATATACTCACCTCCTTCTCGATACGTTTGCGCTCCTGATAACGCTGAACGTCTCGCTCAAGTTGGGCATTACGGTCTTGCATGGTCTTCAACCGCTCCTGCTCATCATTGACTTTCTAAAAGGACCTGAGCCAAATGCGATATTCAAAGCAGATAATGCACATACATCCTGGAGGTTCTTGAGTTCTTTTCCAGCGGTAATCAGCGTGTCATGCCATGTAGTCAAACCGACATCCCCAGCAGCACGTTGCGTCTCTCTGAGTAACTGTTGCGGAGTCATCTGCGCAAATTCGGAGACCTTGTCCTGAGGTAAGAACGAACTTTTTTTT
>PVYP01007098.1:23964-34114 GCA_002995295.1 Rhizopogon vulgaris
TCTATACTCTTTCTGAGCTTCGCCGCCATCAACCCCGAGCTTGCTCTCCATCCTATGTCCCGGTGCATGGCTGACCGAAGTGGTTATAGACAGAGCAGAGACGCGTCAAACTACCTAATACCAGGCACGTGCTTCAGTATGTAATATAATTCAAATTATTTATTTTAAATTCTTCGGTGCTTCAGCTGTTCACAAGCATCCACTGTCTCGCTGTGTGGTTACTTTGCAGATTACACGCCCTCAATACTCAGTTGAACAATGGCTCTGACTCGGTGATAATTTTTATTTGTCTTTGGATGACTACATGCGCATGCATAGTATAAAGTATGTAGGTTCAAGTTGGGATCGAAGGAATGTGTGCACCACTTGATTGCAATTGGTGCCTCACTGGGCGCGAGCAGGTGCATGTTGTATCGCAATCCTACATTGCTCAAGCTTCCACTTCATCCTCGCGCAGAAGAAGCTCCTTTTAGTTTACATCTGGTGAGTTTGGCTGATTTTAATTTTTTACGTCTTACTTGGTTTCGTCGATGGAACGATTCGAATCATCCAGAAAAAAGATTGTTCGCTGGGCCTATCCAAATCCAATGTCTGTGTGGATGGGCACACGTTGAGGTAGGCAAAGCTGTCTTAGCAATAATGCTGGTGAAAGCTACCAAAAAATGCATTAAACGATATTACAGCTCTTCCGAAGCTAATAGGGGACTTTTCGCTACAATCGGACAATCGGACAATCGGTAGCTGTCACGTCAGCGTGCCACCAAAATAAACCTCGGAATAGCGTTTGACGTGCATACTGTACATGTGCATCCTGTGAGTGAATCCAGCGCCTAGTGCACAGGCTTATGCTGAGCGACTAAGTCTAACCGCTGCAAAAACAGCTCCATTAGGTTATACATCTCCAGTAATCCGCCAACCATTTGAGTTGCCGCGATGCATGATCATCAATCAAGTCGCACAGCATAACGCCCTGTGCATATGCTGACACCGCGTTTGGTTCCACATTCAGCGCTCACCCTCTGATGATTTGTTTAAGCGGTATGTACTTTAGGAAATATGGGCTAGCCCCTTCGGATGCGATTGCCAGCCCAACATCCCCGCAGTCCACCGTCCACTTGCCTCAACATGCTCACTACGGAACGTTTAATCCTCCGTCCTTATGTCGAGAGTGACCTCGATCGCCTCCTCTGCCTCTGGAATGATCCACTGGTCCAGCCACTTGTTACCAATGAGAGCGTCACGCTTCTCGGTCCAAAGTTCAAAGAGACATTAAGAGCTCAGATTGAACAAGCCACTTTTGGCGCCATCATCGCGCTCAAGGAGACTGGGGAATTCATGGGTCAGGGATCGGTCGCCGTCATTGAACCAAAAAATCGCGATGGCGCATTGGGGATCTGCTTGCTCCCAAAATTTTGGAACAATGGATACGGGACCGAGGCGACAAAGTTCATGATTGACTATTCATTTAAGTGGTTCAACTTGAACAGATTGTCCCTCGGAGTCTTTGCGAATAATGCACGGGCAATCGCAGTCTACGAAAAACTGTGAGTGGGGTTGATTTGAGTGATGTCTATATGCTTCATCTTTAACAGAGGGTTCGTGATGGAGGGCAGGAAGCGCCAAGCAGTGTGGATGGACAATCGGTGGGAGGATTCTTTGTCTATGGGCATCTTGCGGGACGATTGGGAAAAGCAAAACTGATAAGGAGTATGATCGGGAAGTATACACTCGCCACTCATTTCCACAGAATATAAGCTGTTGTATATGGTACAACAAACCGAAGTCCACATCACGAGGGAAATTCAGAGAGCAGCACGTTCGTAAACATGAGGGCTTTACGATATTCATCAAGGAACTGGGTGGTGCTGAGGGAAGTATGTATTATATGAACCTTTTGCCAGAGGACATAGCGGCACAGCCACATACTTGAACTGCGGCGTAATGTGATCCAGATGAGACTTACATATCGAGGGAGGTACTGCAGGCAATTTTATCGTGTTTGTGAACCCTCGCCACTCTTTTTACATTCAGTTCTCAACCTAAGTTAAGCCAGTTTGAGCGGTCCCTGGTGATGGCTAGCAAGAAATACCTCAGCTAGAGATAGTCTCCCTTGGGCCGACCAAAATACTGAGAAGGAAGATAGGCTTTCCTTCTCTATTATGAGCTGGCTGGAGACTATGCGAACACAATTCTAATACAGAGCGGTCAAGCGTAACATTAACGTTGACGAGTTCATGCAATATCGCAATCAGAATGACGGTAGTAAAGCATAGTAATATTAAGACAGCTGTTGGGCAGCCGCGCAGTATCAGAACGTCTCAGAAATCATACCACATCCGTGAAATAATCAGCCAAACTCTCTTGTACCTCCTTCACTTTCCCAGCTACAGCAGCCAGGACGTTGTCTTTGCACCATGGCATTGCATCTAGCATACCCTGCGTAGGTATCTCTCGCTCCACAAGGGCTTTTGATACACTCTCTGCAAGCATCAGTTTGGCTACCACATCCGCATACTGTAGTGGCAGAACCTGACGACCCATGTCCAGTGTCGAGCGCCACAGCGCAGTCCACGCTTGATTACACCGTACTTGAGCACCCCCCGAGCACCGTGGACTGTGCGAAATAATAGGTGGCTCGCTGGGCAGACGCTCCCAAAGTCGGCCAAGGGCGTAATGCCCGGAAAGAAGGCGAATGCGCTGTGCTCGCGTGAGTAGAACATCATTGTCCCAGACTTCCCGACCCTGAAGCATCATGGCATGATATGCGAAACCAATCAAGATGCGCAGATTGAGCCGCTCTGCGACCCCCATGGCAAGTGCGATGTCCTTCCCCGACGCCAGGAGCCGTTTCCATCGCAGTGTGGCAGCGTCGAGAAGATCACGTTGCTCACAAAGAGACGCTAGCTCCGTAAGTTGTACAAGGCTTGGCCCCTCAGCGTCTTCAACGCTGGGGGTGCCCGACTGCAAAGGACGTGTGTATAATGTCGTGAGGGCACCAAGAGCCCATGCCTCGATCGAGCGGAATTCGTACTTGTGTGTGATGCGAGCGAGGTTGAACAATTGAGACGTATTTGCTTTAGGCGTTAGCGCGAGGGTGAGCTCGTGTGGCCTGCGTGTCAGTGTGAGTACAACTCTGTCAGGGAAAGAGGTCGTGCAAACGTACGTACAGGGCGTACAAAGCCCACAGGAGTGCACGGAACTCTTGTGCAGTGTCTCCTTGGAGCCTGATCGGGTTGTCGTCGCTTTCTCCTTCGGGTCCCGCTGTGACACTCGATGTGCTGGTACTTGAACGGAGATCAGAGTCCAGGGAGAACATACTGTCAAAGGTGGACTTGTCCTTTGTCAACGTCGACCTATGGACCTAAGAATGATAGGCATCGGCGTCAGCAGGGCGCAATTCAATTTACAATAAGCGAACCCTGAAAAGCGTGTTCTCTACAAGCAGAACGGTGTTTCCGTCTGGTATGTAGTATGTTGGGTCGTGATGAGGTATAGAGAGCTGGAGCTGGAGTTTTGGGGTCATAGGACTGACATCTGCTGAGTGCATGAAGGTGGTGGTAAGATACACGTCGGACGGTAAATGCGCCATCAAACTTTTGAAACAGAGGTTGTCGGCGTTGGGAGGAATGGTGAGAATGGGTTACGCGCGGTGGCTGGTCAGGGACAGATAAGATATCCTTTCAAACACGTTGAAAAAGGCAACCTCCTGTCTCAAACATCTTTACAAGTTGCTCGGGTGGTCTCAATTGAAAAGCTTTTAATTCATACACCGCGTAATGCTAAGATTTATACAAACCGTACCACCGGTCGCTTGGCTGCGCCGGCCAATGGCCCTTCAAAATTGAAGGGAATGCAAATGAACGCATGAGAGTAGCAATAAAAGATGGAGAACGAAGAACTGAAAGAGAGGAAAAGATATGCAAGTTCACAGCTGGGATAGCGAAGCGAGCGTGTAGGATGCTAAGAGTGCGAGTGTGGGGAGAGAAAGCTAAGTGAAGGAGTCTAGAGCGAAGAGTACATGGGCATGGGGGATATAGCATAGGCGTAATACAAGTCGTTCTGAGAACTGCTTTTGAAGGCTTGGACACATACAAAGACGTGGGTGGTGTGCAATGAAAGATGACTACGCTGACGAATACAGCGCGTCGATGCGGTGTTGAGAGATCGAGAGTCACAATGAACAGGGCATCATGACTCGAGGGCCTTGAGCTCTGCTACCAAGCGCTGAAATATGCATATTAACGTTTGCATCATGAACGCATGAGAGGTGGAAACGTACCTCTGCTTCCTTGGCGAGATATTCCTGATCTATCTCACCACTTTGAGCTTGCTGACCAAGTTTAATGCCATACTCAAGTAGTTGCTTCATGTAGTAGGGATTGATAATGGTCTCATCTTGCGCCAACTGGGGTTTCGCTGGTGGGATCTCGGCTATAGAAAACGATGTCACGGTGGATTCCAGGTGGAACACTTCACTGCTCACGTTCTTTCATCGCTAACCATTCCTGCTCAAGCAATTCAGGAATCGTTGCTCGCTCCTTGGAATTCCGCATCAAACAGCTCTTAATGCCCTTAATAACATCCGCTCTGACAGGTCGTTTCAAATGCTCGAGTTTCTTCCGCTCACCCGCCTTGTTCACGACAGTGGGTATACTGTAGTCTGGATACTCGATGATGTGCGCCAAGTCTGGGATAGCCTTCATCTTTTGGTATACTGAAAGATGCTGGAACGGGGGGTGGCCGTAGACCATCTGGTAAAGAATGCACCCGAGCGACCAGACATCACTTGCTCGC
Organism: Rhizopogon vulgaris; assembly: GCA_002995295.1. Lineage (NCBI taxonomy): Eukaryota > Fungi > Basidiomycota > Agaricomycetes > Boletales > Rhizopogonaceae > Rhizopogon > Rhizopogon vulgaris. The sequence continues at coordinate 28,759 of PVYP01007098.1, forward strand.
CCGACCTTGAGCCGCCGCATACCGTCGGGAAGTTCGATGGCCTCGGGGGACATATAGTTTACAGTTCCAATCTAGATAGAGCAAGACGATCAATGATAAAATATAATAACCCTGAAAAAGGAATTACCTGATGATCTCGCTGGATGTTAGTAGTGTCGTTGGCGATTGCATTTGCAATACCAAAGTCAATGAGCTTCAGCTGGCCCCTCACAAGAACGAAGTTTGCGGGTTTCAAATCGGAATGAACAATTTTCTCCTCGTGGATGACATGAACGGCTTGCAGCATCTGCTCGGTCACGTCAGTGACAAAGAGTAAGGTTGTGTCGTCACTGACCTGCTGCCAATAGTATGATATCCAAACCATATTCATCGATTCCTTCTGCTGCTCCTGCAACAACTTTGCTAGATCAACCTCGCCGCATTCCATCACGAGCATCAGATGCCCTTTAGTCCCTCCGGGACCTGCCTTCACCTCACTATCAAATAGCTGAATGATCCGATTGTTCCCCTCGAGCCGCTTGAGTAAGGCGATCTCGTTCATGTATCCACTCATTGTCTCGGCGTCCGTCTTATCCAGCGATACGCGCTTGATGGCATATATTTCATTGTTCGCATTCATCACGCGGTACACGCGTGATGAGCCACCTTTTCCGATAAGATCGAGCCGCGCGTAAATTTTCTTGTTCACCACAATGTTGTGATTTCGGACGGGAGCAGGAGCAGGCGCAGGCGCAGGCGGAGCGGGTGCCTGTCGCACTCGCGATGCAGTCTTTGCCTCCGGCTCGCTATCCATGGGGTCGTCCCCCGCAGCCCACGTTTTCCCATTCTTTGATTGGCCAGAACCGGGAGGTGGCGCTAGTAACCCACTCGTAGTTGGCGGCTCAGGTGCTGTCGGGTTGCGCCGATGATACGCTTGTCCCTGTGCCTGCACCTGTGACGAAGATACATTTCGCATAGATGGAGACAGCCTGCCTGGGTTGTGCTCGATCACTGTGGGAGAGGATGCAGTGGGTGGGGAGCGGACAGTGTCAGAATCGCGCCGATGGTGCGTGTGGGCACGTCCGTGAGCATGAGACATGTGTGTTGGGGAGGGCGACTGGCGGGATTGCTGCTGGGGAAAAGGTTCAGGTGCCCCTTCCGCTGTGCGGCGGGCCGCATACTCTGTAGTCATATAGTCAATAGATATCTGCAGGCAGGCATGTGGACGTCAACGCACCATCTTGCTCGGATATGACGCGTCTGACGCGCGCTGAGTTGATGCCCAAGCTGGACCCTGGGCGAGAGGCGTACAGTTGTTGATTTTGGCTTGGGGGCAATCGCGGAGATAGCTGTTCCTCTGTTGCGAGACCGTCGTCATTAGATTTCGGATGGATGGGATGTAAAACATACCTCCAGATGTTCCAGATGCATCACTTAAACTTGCTGAACGGCGAGGCCGTGTGCTGCCCGATAGCGCAAGAGGAGGGACATAACTGCGATGGCGAAGTATGCCATTTTCGGGTTGTAGTTCATCTGCGTCTACACAAACGGTCAAGATCGTGTGAGCCTAGGGAGATTGAGAGATACGTACTAGGGTCGGTTTCATCGCATGCATGGTCTATAGCAGCCTCGTTCTCGCTGGCCTCATTCTCATTGATCTTGTCGAATCCACCCGAACCCACGCCGTACTTGACGCCCATCAATACCCGCCCCGCGCGATTAGGGCCAGCCATGATTTGCCGGCCAGATTGGAGTGGCTGGCGTGCGCCCGAGGACGACGCATATGCGCGTGTGGGCAGGCCAGAAATTGCCCTTCCATCGAGTTGGCTCACAGACGTTGAGCGAGCGGCTAATTGCGGAGATTTTCGCTTTGGGGCAGCGCCATCAGATGAGAGGCCGTCCCCGTCAGAAGGTATTATTAGGTTTTCCTTCTCCTCCTGCCGCACTTCCCACTCCCCTCTTGCTCGCAGGTCCTCTCGTTCATCCAATGTTAGTGGAGATTGTTCTTGGTAATCGTCTACAGGCACGCGTTGTGGACGCCCTATTTTTCTTCCAGTCCCGGCAAGACCACTCGACATGGGTGCGCGTAATGCCACTTGAGAGGCAGCTGGTGTCATTGCAGCGGGTCCAGATTGAACGCGTTGGAATGAACGGGCCGCGTTGCCTGTCGCCAATGAGTGAGATCGGTGCTGAGCTGGAAAGGGTAGTGGCTCAACGACGCCCCCACTTAGGAGTGAATAGACACTCTCTGAGCGCGACAGAGAGTTCCGCCTTGTGGGCGGTGGAGAATTCAGTAGAACAGGTGAGGGTGGTTTAGTATACGCATAGGATGTGTGTGGCGGGGAAGAAGGTTTAATTGCAACGTCAAGTAGAGCGTCATGTGGTGTTGGCGGGGTGGAATGATTAGACCTGGATGAACCTTTTGATATGCGAACGTAATTGCCCGCAGAGTCAAGCTCGTAGTCAAATGAGAGCTCCAGAATTGACGACTCGTCAGACGGGGGAGTTGATGACTGGCGATCTTTTGGCGCATCAAATGCTATCATTGGCGGTGTTCGTGGAGGCGAGACACGGTGCTCGCGGTGGGTTGGAGATATGGTTCGAGGTAATGTTGAAGGGATCATCAAAGCAAGAAGAGCTAGTACGGCGCTAAAGGTATAAGCAGGGAGTAAGCACCGACGAAAAGAATGTCGTTGTCGTCGTCTTCGTCGGCGGCGAGGAGGTTGAAGATGGGGAGCCAAGGTCAAGTCGAAAGTCTTTCTTTGTGAGACTCGAACTAACACGAGGCAGATACGCGGTCACGTGCAAGTTGTAATTCGGCCATAGACCGTGTCAGTTCATCATGGACACCATCGTGGACCGGAGGGATCTCGCCTTTGTTTTTGATAGGGGACCGTCAAAACCCCCGTAAAAAATAACCATCACCCCATCAATCAAAACCTTAAATCAAACTCGTCCTCCAAGCAGAGAGTCAGTACGATCACTATGAGCTCAGCAAATATTGGTGGATTGGATAGCCAGCAGAATTATGAACCTACTGCTTGGCCTGCAATGATCCTGATCGAGACGTGTGCCATAGGTAAGTTATACTACTATCATGACTTCGATCAGCGCCAAAATACGCGTCGAAATCGTAATTGTATTTGACAGTGACATGGCCCTGGACCAATGTGACATTAGGCGCCTTGAACGGCCATCAATCGTTACCATCTGGCAGACATTCAAACAGCCAGCTCTGGCATCGAGCTAACTTCGCAACGACATGGCCTCTTCTTTCTTTTCTCAACCTCTCAAATCTTTGACTCCCGAGTTGTTGATACAACTCAAGCAACGGAATGAAAAGTTTATCTTCGACATTATCAGCATCAATTGCAAGTCCAAGTTCTGTCAAACCGCCGACGAGCTGAGCGCATTCCGACATGCTGTCGAAACGCTCCGCGATGATGATGAGCAAGCATTCTTGCAAAACTTCCGTGACTTTGTTCCGCTCACTGTATACGATGCTTATCGACCTTTCGTTGCTCGGTTCTTCAATACGCCCTGCCAGGAATCCGAGGTCATTGATCTATTTGCACCCGGTTTACCTTTCTTTATTGCAGTATCCAGTGCAACTTCGGGAAAGGCACCTAAGTTTTTCCCCAAGTATAAGGGCACAACCTGGCGCCCACCAGCTTCCCCTGTCATTAGTCAGAGTGTATACACCTATGACATACGATACAAGGAGGTCTTAAATGTCTTGCGTGGATATCAAGACATCGTTCGAAAAATACTCGTCATTCCTGCAAGTGGTGGGCTGTTGAGGGCCCAAATGGGATGGAACCCAGACGAAGACGAAGGCAGGATGTCGTCTAAGTGTGAGTGTTGCTTGAATTTGAAAGCTAGACGCTAAAAGTCATGATTTTAATGTAGTATTAGGGGAGACTGCTCCACACGCAGTGTCCATGGTCACAAATCACACCTCGTTTCTTTTATTGCACGCATTGTTCGCTCTGGCCGATCATAGCGTGGAAACTCTCAAGGTCCTTTTTTCCACCACTTTGCTTGACATATTTATGTACATGGACCGCGACTGGCCCATTCTTGTAAACGCCGTCGAGAAAGGTGTAATACCAGAATTTGATCATATCGAGAACGTCCGGGAAAATCTGGAGGTAAGCACGGATTTTATTTCCCCAGTGACTGTACACCTAATGAGACCTGAAGCGGCACTTGCATGCCAATCCTATCCGTGCCGCTGAGTTACGTGGAATCGGACCGCCTTCCAACACCACTGGATGGGCAAAACGCGTCTGGCCAAATCTGAAGATAGCATTCAGCACCGGAAGTGGTGCTTTCTCGTCTGCTGTTCCAAAGGTGGCATACTGAATTCCATCCTAGATATTATGCTCATCAGTAACCAACAGCTGAAGCATCTTCTTGGTCCTGATGTGATACTCCAAACCCCAGGATATGGCAGTAGTGAATGCGTCATTGGCGTTACTTATCCCGGGGACATCAATCAGTTCAAAGTTTTGTTGCATGATGCATTCATTGAGTATCTCGATGTGTCCTCTGAGGAGGTGGCCAACAAGTTATGTGCGGCGGTACGTCGCTTCCGTCGCTTTGCACTACGCAGTACGCCTGATCCACAATAGTGGGAGGTTGAACCAGGGAGACACTATGAGGTCGTCCTAACTACTTACAATGGATTGTGGCGATACCGTCTTGGTGACGTAGTCGAGCTGATAGGATTTGCTCCAGACGATGGTTCCCCCGTAGTGGGATTCGTTGAACGACGGAAGTAAGCAACGGGATGTCTTCCAGTGCCGGTTGAGCTCACTGAACTTTACAGTGCGGGGATAAAATTCGAAAATGCCTTGGTCACGGAAGTTCAACTGGTACAATCAATATGTTCTGCAACCCCAGACACAATCGGTCAAGTTATGGAGTTCACTTGCTTCAAAGACGCCCGAAAACTTCCCTCGACCGTTGGATTCTTTGTAGAACTAGCTCAGGGGCTAGGTAAGTCGCATTACTTTACAAGAACTCTCACTCTCTAACTGCAGATTTCTTAGGTACTTCCCCGCACCTCGCGAAGCAGCGACTGCTTGATGCCCTCTCAAGTGCGAACGAAAATTTCAGGAACGGCTACGATGCTGGGTGGTTTGGCATGCCCACGGTACGCGTGGTCAAGTCTGGAACGTTCTTGGAATACAGAAAATGGAGGGGCGAAACTGCTACGATTGGCACGTGTCAAGTGAAAGTGCCTGTTGTGATGTCCAATACTACAGCTCAGGAGTGGGTAATGAATAGAGTAGAATTAGAAATCTAGATATCGAGGAGAGTCTACCTGCTATTGATGTAATTCTTCCTTTGCGCAGGCTCCGGCCAGAGTGTA
>PVYP01007105.1:9186-22129 GCA_002995295.1 Rhizopogon vulgaris
TGAAGTACCCTGTACATCTGTCTTACCTTGACCTCAACACCATCCAACGGGTTCTCCGCAATCCCCATCCGTTGCTTCATTTCCTTCCCAATCTTCGCCTTGTTAGGGTTATACTCGTCATCCGCCATGAAGAAAAACTCATGGATTGTATGGGTGAAATCGTGTGGGTTACCATCATCGCGAAGGTAAGGCACCAGATCGTGGTAAGCACGGGAACCTGTCTGGAAAGAACGCCCTGGAGTAATGTTGATGTTTCCGACGACCTTGTTAACTCGAATACGTCCGGACACATTACACCCCTCATCTGCCTGGTCCTTGAGCTTCTCTGACCAACCTTCCTCGACGCACTGTCACAAGATCCCATTAGCGGGATGTTCCATGGATATTGGGCGTTATTCCCCACCTGCTCGATACTGTCGGGATTACTGAAACTCCAACCCTTGTTCACGTATGCCTGTCGAACATCCTCGCACGAGTTACAGCACCCACTTTCGGGTTCCACTCCACCGTAGCACGAGCCACAATACCCGCTCGCACGTCGCTCAGTAAGCTTATCGATTTCGTTGCGGAGGTCGTTGCCCCGCTGTGCAGGAATATCTACGCCAGTCGGAGTAACCCGCTTCTTGAGGATATTGTGTGAAATATCGCGCTGTTGCTCGCCGGAGATGTCCATAACATCTAGACTGAGCACTGAATGAGTCAAAGGAGACAATGATAACCGTGTGGTTAGACACATCCAGGAATGTGGGAAATAGCGCTCACAGTAACATGGAACATGGGGGAAGGTGACATTCAACCGTACACTCAGCTTCTGCCCCCGGCTCCGGTCGACTACTATTGATGTGTCAACGCCCACGCGTCGGTAGTCGAAAAACTCGATCGTTGAGAACGCAAGAATGATACATGCAGAGATGAGGGTCACTAGACCACCAGCTGTCAACTTCGCTCCACCATCATAATTCTGGAGTGACTCACGCAATGCACCAGTGCGTGTTTTAACCTTGACATCCTCCGTAGTCTGGTTATGCATACAGTAAGTCCTTGCCCTTCACATCCCCTTCAACTTGTTCTCACCTTCCCAAAGGCATCTATGCCTTTGAGGCCAGATAAAAAACCCTTGGCCATCTATTACCTTCCAATAGAGGGCGACCTAACAAACACTCTGGAGTGCAAAAAGAATAAGAGAGAAAAGCTGTAACTGTTAGCCCCATATCGCCTGACACGTCGCCCATACATAAGTAATGATCACGTGGCTCAAAACCGCCAATTGAGGGAAACCCTTCGGCCCTCGGGAAGTCGTCGCTTTTCTGAAAACGTTCGCTATAAAACATTCTGTACCAACACTACATCTCATCCAGAACAATTGTGTTACAACTACTGCAATCCAATTTTATCCACGCCTTGTTTAACCCGTCCAATGAAATTGCGCACGCCATCTTTGATGCCCTCGGCTTGTACGCCGACGTTGTCAGAACTTGTTCTGTACACACCAGTACCTGCTGGGCCACCAAGACTGACGTTGACGCTACCAAGGTTGAGTTTCAAAGATGGGGCTGTAGTCGCAGATTCTGGAGGGGGCTCGTAAACTGATGCAGGAAAATTGTCCGCAGCTGCACGGATCATTTCAACGTAACTGGTAAGGGTTGTGGGTCGCGTGTTTATCCTTTCGAGACGTATGACGCACCTGGACGAGTTGTGTACACAAGTACCGCCAAGAAGGATTCTAGTCCCTGTCGAGGAGTTACCTGCTTCTTGGTTCAGGAGTGCGACTGCCCTCGCTTCCTCATAGGTTGTGCCGCCGATCATAAAAATGATGATATCTTGAGGCCTTGGAAATTGTATTAGGAGCTCGGGGGTTGCCCATAGGCACGAACTTCTTACCTCTGCAATCCCAGGTTAGTGCCCGCCCCGTCTAAGAAAGGGTGGGTAGTGTCCTTCAGTCGACCCTTGAAAAGATTCTCCAGAGTTTGAGATAGATGTGGCGTGTGCTGTGTATACACGTTCTCAACTCCCTGTGCAGTATTAACGCGGCTCGTAATCTGATGAGGTTTTAAAATACCTTAAGTCCTTTCAAGGCGGACCTGCCCTTGGCTAACAAAGACTCGGTCGAGAATAAATCATCCTGCCGCTGATCGGATCCAGCGATATTCAGGAAAACATAAACCAGCTGAAAAGGAATGCGCACAGGTACATTTGAGTACTCCTCAAAGTTGAAGTACAAAACCTACCCGAGCTTCTTCACGAGACACCCCATTGGAGAGCAGAAGATTGATTAGAGCAGCAATATTGCTTGTCTGCGTCTTTTGATAACGCAATGCGTAGAGAATAACGACCCGTAACTTGTTCCAGGCTGGCACGACTGGGTTGTTGACTACGGCCAGTACGTTCTACCCTATTGCGTAAGTGTCAAGATTGACATCAACATCAGAATGCAAACCTTAAAGTCTGACCCAGAACTTGTTGCCAGCCCTTGCTCTACCTCTCCCACATCAAGTAGCCGATCGCGTTCCACCAACCTACTAAGCTCGCCTACCAAGGCGACATGTTTACTAACATTCCCACCCAGCTTCCGAAACTCTGGATATTCCTCCACAAAGCGCTTCATGTCAATTATTGAGTTGATGGATGAAGGTGATTGGGCTAGGGTCCGCGACTGATAAGATTGGACGTAGTTCCTCAGGGAAGTGCCCAGGTCTCCAAACGTTGCGAGGTAATGAGCATGAAAAAAAGGGTCAGTAGATGTCGTCAGTGTAATTTCCTATATCTGCCCTCAGAAAACAAGCAGTGCAAAACTTAAATACACATACAGATAGCTCTGGCCGAATATCAGGCACCATGCTGAGATTTACGCGACCATTATGAATTCCCAACAATTCATGCACCATCGCCTGATAGGTCCACTGCGACAGGAGAGGGGTGATAGGGTCATTTCGCCGATCAAGAACCAATAACAATGGAGCCACTTGTGTCAACCGAAAATCGAACAAAGTCGGTTCCGCCAGGATACGATACTGCGATCGTGGTAAGTTTTATCCATGTAAGCTCGCCGGTCTCAAAATTACCTGTACTTCACTCGCCAATTTCTTGGCCATTCCGCTTGACTTCTCGTACCGAACCACAGGTTTCTTTTTCAAGCTAAGAAGGACCGCTATAATACCCTGCACAGAGCACTCTAGTGCAGCGGAGTCCCACGCATTTGGTGAGGAGCCGTACAAAGGTTTCTCTGACGTTGGTGTATGATTAAGAGAAAACAGACAAGGGAGCAGGGGCGCATAGTCGGCAAAATATTCCTGGAAAGGGGACTTCAGTAAAGATGGTATCTGGCGCTACAACACTACTTACCTGCACCTCCCTGACAACTTCAAACTCATCCACATCAGCCAATCGTTCGATGGCAGATTTGCTTAGTGTGCTGCTGAAGTCTGAAACATACAATGGATGTGAGCTGGCCATATCCTGTGGCATATCCACCCTCGGTAGTCACGCACTGACACAGATAGTATTCTCCGTACTTGGGTTCCCTTAATTCAACGGAAAGGGCCTCAAGACTGTCCTCACTTGGCTGCAGAAAACAGACACATTTCATATGCGGCATACGATCTCGTTTCTTGTTGTCAATACGATCGGTCAGGTAAACTTGATGTGAAAGTAGGGTAGATTGCGTGGAGGCAAGTGAAACGATGGGTGTCTGCAGTTGAGAAGATAGAGTTTGAAGTATTGCAAAATAATCGACGAAGAGGACATACAGTATGCGTGTCAAGCAACAGGACTTTCATTGCAGATGGTGTAGACACCAATTTTGTGATGTACGTCTCCACTGCTTTGACCACGTCCATGGCTGCGGCGACTTCAGGGCAAACTAAGATTGAGCTAGGCGGCGTAGAGCGGGCTCAATGAGTGTAGCGAAAATATCTCGCGACTTGCAGGCTCGTTTCTACGAGTGCCGTGACAGCGTACGCGTGCGTAGTACAACTTGAACGAGGATTCAGCACAGCACCTTTGAAAATGTCAGAGTGACGGCATTTCGAGTTTCCTAAACTGGACAGGTTAAAGTATTAACTTTGCAACCTTGCCGCTGCACCAATATAATCATCTTATTGGTGGACATCTACCAGTCATCATGCGTTTGCTAAACTGTCCAACCTTTGAAATTTTGAACTCTGAGTTCATACAACCCCTTCTGACGGGCCTGTCAGATTCCATGTGCTCTTTGCGTCCCCTTCTTTGTTGTCACCCTGCATGAATCTTTTCCCGGCGCAAGTCAATCTCCTCATGCGCCAGCCTTAAGCTTCAGGCACTGCATTCTAAGCGACGGAAAACAAACATTGGTTTCACTCGCTGAATAATTCGGCCGACCCAAAAAACCACAGAATTCACATCAACTTGCAATTGTGGGTACTCAACATGATCTCGTGCTCTGTGGTTTTAAGTACTACGGTATAATAATCTGAAGCGGCTGATGATTAGAGAAACTTTACAGGTGATATGTAGGGTAGGGCTGCGACCTGCCCTAGCCCACTACTGATTCAAAGCAGACTCAATTGACGTTGACGCTTAAAGCTTCGAGTTTCCAATAATCATTGAAGCGCTGCTACAAATTTGATTTCGTTGAGACTAGAGAGGCCGGCCGCCGCTCGAATAACAAAAAGCAGTACAGTCGGAGCCAAGTTTGAACGAGCAAGAATTGAATCTTCAGATGCGCCTAACGTAAACAAAAACGTGGTCATGATAAGTTACAAGTCTCCGCTCCCCGTTCCTTCACATTCGTTATCATCCAATGTCCTGATCTTCCGCTACCTCCTACTTGAAGCTCTTCTGCTGCACAGTACAGGGACAGTGGGCCCTCGAGACGGCGAACTACCGGCCGCATGTTCCGTGTACTTCAACCATGTGGAGGTCTCCGGTGACGGCAAATTAATAGCCCTGCCAATCCCAATTTGGTTGCCGCTCATCTAACAAGCTGGGTTGCTCTGCGGGAGGACGCCTACTTAGAGCTTAATCATGAATCATTTTAGCGTGGAGGATTATGCTATCGTATATGGATTTCGCCGAGAGTTTCAAGCCCCCTTTTCCTCGTAGCTGTGCCTCATGACCGAAAGCCAAGTAAAAAAATAAGACAAAAGATTGGTCGTTAACCTCAGGAATGCATTCCACTCCTTAGCCGTCACGCTTCCGGAGCGGTAACTGCCGATTTTGCTCCTCCTTTGCTCCTCAAATTCTCAACCTTCCTCTCCCTGCGTCAAGTCCCCTTTCGCATTCAACAGCACCTATTGGAATTACAGAACTTTTCAAATTTATGCCAGGGTCAAGCAAATCACCATGATCATTTTTGAGGCGCTGGTTTTGACATCTCGCTAAGGTTGACGTCGTGGAGTTTCAGGACAGGAGCTTCTTGCGATGACTACCCCTTCCTGGTTTTCAAAACTATATAACAGGAACCCTCCACACACATGGACACTCAAATCAACAAAGATCATGTCGCCTTCGTTCTATTACACCGAGCTTAACAAGGCTCTTTCCGAACAAGCCTTCGGACTTGGTCAATTTGATGTTAGCAGCTCAACGCCACACGAAGCTACTGCGTCTGTCACTCTGCTAGAGGGTAGAACTATACGCATAACGCTAACTGCTCGTGGGTACCAGGTGCGAGTGGCTCACGCGTGTATGCCGCTTTCACTAACTTCTTTCAGCTTGATGGAGGTCGGATCTTCGAATCTATCGAGGGTCTCTTGCAGACCGCCAGTGCAGCCTATGAGGAAAAGAGAAGAGAGGCTTTATTTTCGCGCCTGCGAAGCCTGTGACGTTGGCTCACAGTTCCTCGGACGTCGGATTAGATCAGTGGCTCCAAGTCAGTCATTTGTCGCCCGGAGCATCCTATCCCGCTGACCGCTTTGCAGCGTATATATAGTTATTTTCGTCCTTAATGTATAGTTTCACGCATATTTTTGTACCCGTCGTCATCACCGCGCATTCATGCGGTTCACTAAACTTTGTTCTCTGAATCAGGCACGTATGCAGAAATTCCTCACTTGCTGACGCCCGAAAAGACTGTGTTCGCCTCATGCAAATGAGTTAAGTACCTGCTACGCACCGGCAGATTGTGGTTCTTCTGCAAATGACCCTAATTCCTTTCGCCTCTTGAGACTAGCTTCGTACTGCTCTCTGCTGAAGATCTCACCATTTCTTGCCTTCTTGATCGTGAGTCCGATCCACTCCCTTTCTGCTTGATTCCTCGAGCAGTTGGCCCACCATCTATCCATGCTATCCTGGAGCAGTCTGGCGTTAAGATTTTTGTGCTCGCTCTGTTCATTAAGAACATGGAGTAGGAACCCGGCATTCAGATATTCCAGGCCCATTTCTGATAGACATTTGAGAATCCGAGAAATGCGGAGGTTGTTGTGAGGGGCTTCTAATCACGCTCATCCAGGTAGGTTATACCAATTATAAGCATAGGATACAATTCAGAATTATCATGCTTCACTCACTCAAGAGGTTTTTGTATCGGGCCGCGTATCCTTCTGAGCGTCCAAGTAGACCAGTCTCGAAGTCCAGCAGACACATGCCGTAGAAATCCAACATCAATTCATAAGATGATTTGATGCGCTGAATGACACCAGCATCCTCCTTCATTTCCGCGATCTCATGGGGCTGCAGAGGTTGAGCCTTAAAATTCATTCCGTGCTCCTGGATAGGGAATCTGCAATACAATCAGATAATCAGATAATCAACGGGCACCACTTAATATGTTGTCACTCAACTCACAGCCATTGAATGTAACCATGATTGTACTCTAGCACCCTATAATCTTTCCACCAGCTGTGGAGTTTGCCGTTACATCAATTCCGTGCTGCGCAGAAAGAATAGTGGGTTCATACCTTTGTAAGATCTCGCTAATCAAAAGATGGTCCGGTTGGCAGCGTAGTTGATTTCGGTAAAATAGCAGATTATCTGAAGCTCCTGGATCATCCTCCTGACCGTGGTAATGAGCGAGGAATGCACGAATATCTTGCGGAAGCGACATAGAATATAATCTTGACACCGACGGCTTGAGATTCTAACGGTGATCAGGAGGTATCCAGGACACTCTCCGAAAGGGTCAGAAGGAACAACTTGAGGAGAGGTGAATCTTGAGAAATTCAAGAACTCATCTAGGCGCAATTGCCTAATTTGGTACGGTTCTTCACGATCTCGCTGTCAACTCCATTTTGATCCAAGCTTAAGGACTGAAGACAGGAGAGGCGAATTCACGAAGCCAGCGATTAACTATATGTCGGTGTCGATCTAGTGGCTAACTTGATTCGTGCGTGACTCCGAGTCGGACTCGAACAAAACCGATGATCAAAAGTGACAGCTGCCACTACAAGGGTGCCCATGGTGCCTATGTAGCTCTCTCTTGATTGAAGGGCTTACTGATCGTTGATATGTCTAGAGTCTAGGCCCGCTTTCCGGCCATGTGTATGAGGAACTATCTGGAGGTATCATATATCGACATTTGTTCGACATTTGTCGATTTTTAGGTGGCTTGACTTGTTTTCCGCTTTCGAAGTCCGCGCCCTCCCATTGGTCCCACAGTCATAAACATCACTCTCTTGACTGTTTTTGTAATCAAGGTCCCGAAGAAGCCGCATTCATTTACCATATAACACAGCGAGCGTATCAGTTGAGACAACTATCCGTGCTTTTATACCAGGTTCCGAGGGTGCTGTAGGTTGAAGAAGGTACCATCGATTTCCTTTGATCTGACTTGATTTACCGCAGTTTACCGCTACCCTGAGGTTTTCTGTTTTTCTGGACCTCATGATCCTTTTTTGACCTAATATTGACAGCTTAGCTGGTACCCTTTATCTGATTCGGGGACCTTTAATGATGAAGTTACCGAGCGCACCGATGATCCGAGTCGAAATCTACTTTTCGCGAATTTACATACGGACATCTATCATTCGATGATCATCGCATCGCACGCATCGACATCCTTCCATCAGGACTGTATCCCCATGTGCAGTTAACCAGTCAACCAACGTGCGCCGCCAAGAATCCGAGGACATATTGCGTAATTACACCCATTAGTGATTAGGTGGTTTGACACTTGTGATCGAGCTACGTCATCTATTCCAGAATGTAATACTGCGACTCTCATCTAGTAAACAGGGGAAGCTTTTCAATCGGGAATTCCATATGCAGTATACATGGTGGATGGCACGGGGAATTACCACTGACAATGTGTACGTACTCCTGCATTGCATCGCTGGTTAGGTCAAACAGTGGGTCTGGTGCTGTCTGATGAGTGTATGTATGTATACATATCGAGAGCTCGTCTGCAGTGATACGTTCTGCATATCAATGCTTCATTCATTATCGATCAGTGAGAATTCTTTGAAGAAGATTTCGTCATTTCAGCTTCATCTTGTCAATGTCAATGCGGAGATGAAGTTGTGGTAACTCACTTTCTGGAAGAGCATTGGCTCCTGGGCTACATGAAGAGGGAGAAGCATCGAAAGTAAGCATCGCATGTGTGCTTCGTTTCGCTTGCCCAATTTGCATGTAATACTAATCTTGTTTTATTAAAAGCTCACATGCACATCTTATCTGGATGGATTGCTCAGCCGCGCCCTAAGGCCGCAGATAGGTCAAGGCGTCCGTGTCATTCATTCGTGTGGAGCATGTTTTACGTGGAGATGAACATGCAAACAGTCAAGCTTTTTGGCTTTCCCCCGATCGAGACCTCAGAGGTATTAGAATACCAAGAACGTGGCAAATGTCTTGCATAGAAGGCAAGTTGTCCAACACCACAACGTGTGAGTTTCTGCACGGCAGTACTGTAAAACGTAGGTGGAAGCCCTGATCATTGACCCCTATACGTATTACAAGACATTGTGCCCGAGCGCCTTGCGGAAATGGCGTTCTTCCGCGGACCACGTTTATTCAGTTATCAAAGTCAAATGCTTGTCTCGCCTACCGACGTAACTGAGTGGCCAGTCTGGTCTTCGCGTTTTCAATACAGTGTGATCTTCTGCTTTGCGGAAATGGAGGTGTCCTTCAAAATTCTTCCGCGGACCACGTGCATTCATCTCTTCCACCGACATTACTGAGAGGCCAGTCTGGTTTTTATTCAGTTGGGCATCAAGGGGCACAGCGAGTGATGAGACGTTTGCAATACCTCATGTTTGGAGGGCCAAAAAGGCTGTATGGGGAAAGTGGCGCATAGCCACCGATATCAATGAGACAGGGATTATCTACGCATGGTGGGTGGGTCAGACGATATCAGAGATATGATAGTGTACTAGCGCTGTACCTTCAAACATTGTCATTGTCTAGGCAGCGTGTGACGAGAGTTTCACTACCGGTAAACAATCCCCACGTGCGGTGGCGAATGCTAACAGCAGAGTATACTGCGTCCGCTGCGAAGAAACAGCTGAATGGCATAACCGGAAGTTATTGTACCCACCACAGTTCTTGCGCTCGTGCATTATTGTCGAGTAACCGGTTGACATATGTAATAGGGAGCCAGCACGACGTGACACGTCGTGACGAGACTCTTAAAAGGACAGGAACTCAACAATATTAAATGTCAAGCCTAATGCCGCATCAGTCTTCGAATTCTCCATTTTCAGGAGACAGCTCATGAATAATGGCTTACATTTCGCGTTGCTTCCCACATGGGTGTGATCCTATTGACTTGTACCTAGGCAGAGGGATTTTTCGAGGGGAAAGACTGCGTGGCTTTATTGCCTCGCGCGAATAATACCAATCACTCGGAGGCCCCAGATAGATCACATTTTCCGCTTGAATTCGGTTGCCATGGAAGAACTCAGGCCCATTCACTACAGGCCCAGTTACGAGTTGACAACCACGTAGAATCTCACTCGAGACTCTGTGTGATTGAGCCCCCTCTCGAAATCTTACTGGGCACACGAAATTGGAAGCATTCGAAATAATCCAAAGGGCTTCCAATTTCATGTGCCCAATAAGAAAATTCGCTTGCTTCCCGAGCAATGGAATGGACGTCCAATGGGCTATAGCCTATGCCCTGACCCAGGGCCGTCGTTCCAGCCCGGAGTTGTCGCAATGAAGTGAAGCTGGGCATATGTAAGATGAATTCGAATTGAGTGACGAAATGGAAGTTACAAGTGTTTGCCAGTGTTCGCATCCTCTGAAGTTCTGGGATTTCTCCCAAGTTCGCCCTAGATCAGCTTGGAAGTTTCGCCGACGAAAGTCGGAGATAACATCCCAAGGGGCTGTGGAAGGCGAGACACAGGGCGAACTCGGGAAAGACAAGAGGGAATATTCGTGCCTTACGGGCGGTCCGACATGATATGCAATCATATCACCCATAGGGTGGTACAGCGAATATGTTTATCAGATGAGATATCATGACTACATACTTGATGCACGGGAGTAACCGAAACGTACATGGATATGTAGGCAGTGCATTTATGCATACTGCACGGGACAGGACGGAGGGCGTGCGTACCTCCGCCTACGAAGATAATCGCATTTGTTCGGAGACTAAAGAAAAGGTCGCTGGATTGTCAATTTCACTCACCTTCCACTGGATTGCTCGGTAGTGGCCCAAGTCCAACGCGTAATAATAAAGAAGCCGAACTATGCTCAATCCAGTTTGGACTATATGCAAGTTGGAGTTTGCCGCGGTATCCCTTCCAAAGAAAGCCCGCCGTGGCCAACGGAACGGCGATATTAGAGATGCGGCGGTAAGCATTCGATGCCGCTCACCATTTGAGGATAGTTGTGGCTGGACGACGACCGAGATCATAGACAGTAAAGCGCGCATTTCACGATCATTTCGCCAGCTACTCACGTACGCTGTATGTAGGTGACGTAGCTGTCTCCAGATTTGACGAGACGTTACATCATGTGGAGATGCGGATTCGACGCTACAATTGTTGCAACTTGAAGAATCACTGGCACAAGTTGGTTCTTCGCCTAGAACACGGATCCGATTCATCCGAGGGCTCGCCACCATGAGTTAACGTTATATGCCGTCCCTGTTCGCTTACCTGCTCACACAACAGTAAGTTTCTGTCAAGCTTAACATGTTCGTAAACTGATAGGTATTCTTCGCCTCGAAAGTCGAGATAACTCTAGACTTCGAATTGCCAACGATTTGGTTATCGTATCTGTTAAAGCTTTCCATGTACTTCTGAGATCTTAACAAGACAATACAAAGTCGAGCTCGAAGTTCCTCTCGCCCAAGGATTGGCAGCGACGCTACACATTATTACGGTCAATAGGGATCGCAGCGGCCTCATGAGATTCCACGGTGTTCGCTGGGCTTGCTAGCCGTAGGCACGGGCGCCCGAAGAACGATCCATGTCAGGTTCAGGAGATGAAATTCGCGCGCGAATAAGGTCCTAGGAATGATCAATATTGAAGTTTGATCCAATATTCGCGGATAAGATACCACCGCAATTATTAATGTGTCTTGATATAAGTGCTTGCACTGAACAGAAGACTCGTCACTCACGGTGGCGCCTCAACAAGCACAGCAAGTTGCGTCTCGATCACAACAACAGTTAGTACTCGGTAATCAATGAACCGTGCCTCCTATGTTTACCGGGCGCAAATGAATGATATATGGCTACAGCCCGTGTGAGACCCCCATACCAGTATGATTCAGTGACAGAGGCCCCGTGGGGACAACAGAGCATTATATAGCGGTGTCTTGCACGAGTATAGTAGTTGTATAGTGTAACGCGGTGGATGCAATGAACGCCGAACAACAAGGATCACATGCTGTTCATCACGAACGGATCTCGGAGAATGGTGCTGGGAAGGCATTACCCGTCCGAGCATTGCGGTTCCACATGAAAAAGCCAAAGAGACTACTTGTAATCGCGGAACGGGAGGCCACCGACGCGAATGGGAGTGCAACTCGGGACCTCGCCGAAATGCAAGCGCACATGCCAGGTGAGTTGAAAGCATATGATAGTTAGAGGCGCTCCTGAAGGGGCGCGATTTTTGCCAAAAAAACAAGAATAGTATAAATCCGGACAGAACGGAGCGAGCGTTCCGTGGTCGGAATAGTCTATCCAACGTGGATTGATAGTTTCGAGGTTGAGAGAGACATCGATGAGGTGAGACAAGTCACTGTTTAGGTCAGTGACGGATACACTCACACTGCGTGTGGGTTTCAACAGTTGCCATCGGGAGTGGACCAATCAAAAATCACGCGCTGTGTACACTGTACACGGTTTTACACATGCAAACGCATCCTGTTACCCTGATCAGGTTGCACTGTCAATCGGGACTTACTTATTATGGTAAGAGATCAGGATAGGCTCGAGGACAGCATGATCACGTTGAGCGTGGAGATAGATACGATATGGTGAGAGGCAAGTGAGTTTTTACAAGCCAAAGGATACATGGGGAAACCTGGGGGACGTGTCATACATATATTATGGAGGATTGCTGGCAAAAAAGACAATTGAACGCCTAAGCAAATATTATGTAGATGCGGACAGACAGTCATCGATCTTTGAAAACGACCCTTTCTGGTTGGCTTCTGGTAACCCGGCGTCTGCCGCTACCACAAGTAATGCCATTGGTTGAACGGGATTTACCGGTGGCGTCGTTACAACAGCATGGGGTAAAATAATATTTTCAGGTACACATAACCGTTTGTGGGAGCGGGTTAGGTTGAACAACTACTCAGTGATCACAACGACCTGCAAGTACTTGAGAGGAGGCGAATAGATTAATGGAATTGCTTCATATGTAAACAAGTGAGTCTGCACATCCCTGGCTGGGGGTAGTAATGAAGGGTCCAGTTGAACTCGGACAGTACTGGGCTAGATGGGAGTCTCTGCCAGCTAGGGACGGGGTTGGGGCCACGTGCAGAAGCTGCCACACTGAGCAGCCAATGAGTAAATACGGGGTAAGCAGATTTTGACAGCATAGAACTGCCAAATGTGGGGTGGGGGGTTGT
>PVYP01007108.1:4356-17189 GCA_002995295.1 Rhizopogon vulgaris
ACCATAGCTCTGTCATCTGTCGAGACCAACCGCGCGATCACTACCCGCCCGCTAGCTGACATTAGGTGGCATTCAAGGTCGCACCTTGGTCTCACACAGCACCTCAGTACATTACGTCTGATGGGAAAATGCGACTGATGATCCTG
This sequence comes from Rhizopogon vulgaris, assembly GCA_002995295.1. Taxonomy (NCBI): domain Eukaryota; kingdom Fungi; phylum Basidiomycota; class Agaricomycetes; order Boletales; family Rhizopogonaceae; genus Rhizopogon; species Rhizopogon vulgaris. The sequence goes on from PVYP01007108.1 coordinate 4,503, forward strand.
AGTAATTTAAATGAAGTAGGCTTCATACACCACATTTGATGCAGAGAGCAGGAACGGGAAAATCAAGAAGGCAGGTTTTCATGAGAGGCTCAGGCGGGGATCATCTAAGCTCCGTAAATACTAGCACACGATTTACTGATTCAGAATATATGAGCCTGAGACTCCAAGGTTGAAGTTGCGATTCGGAAATATCCAATATAGACTTCACTATTCCGCGACTCATCTCTACCGGAATGAATCCAAAAAAATATCAAATTCATCTCGATAGCCATGTAGTGAAGGTGAAATAATTTGCCTATCTACCGATGGATGAAAACCTAACAAAGATTCGTGCAGGCCGTCGATAGAGTGGTTAGATGTGGTGCGACCAGATATGATTACGATCCACCGTGTTCCACCACATCCTCCTGCGACGATTATCCGTGATATTGGTGGTAGTATCCGCTGATTTTCTTTGCTGGAGTATAGAACAGTGATCGTGGTGGTCGCAGTCACACTAGTGGCGAAACTTCAACGTTACGATCACAGGCGTGGGAAATTAAATAATGCTTACGTAGATCTAATCTTATCAGGCACAATAGCAAAGAATAGTAACCACATACGGAACCAATAATTGGACGTGTGCATTGTCTCGCAGTTTATTCCAGCTGTACATCGCAACCACTTCCACATTTCTTGTTTCCTTACTATCATCATCCAGATACCGCTTCATCCAGAAGATACCCCACTCGTTCGAACCACACGACACTCACTAACGCATATTACCACTATGGACACCTCCCCCACCCCCAAGCGCAAAGGCGGTCTCTTCACTCAGCTCTTTACGCTACGCCGCAGGAACCGGAACATCCATGTCACTCCCTACGTTCAAGATCCCGCCGCCGATACACCACCACCGACACCACCTCCCAAAGATTACAAGCGCGTTTCCACGCGACGACCTTTTCTGGGAGATGAATATATCAGCGAGAAGCCCACCCTCTTCAGTCTTGATCTAAGCATTACGGCACAACAGGTTCTAGTGACGCCTCCGCACTCTCCTGCGCAACCGATCCTGATTCCACAGCAAAGACCACCGCGGGTTCCAGCCAAGACCAAGGCACACTCGCCTCCTACCTCGCCGTTGACGCCTGAAGAGAGAGCACTCCGCAGGTTAGCTGCGCAGCGCCAATGCCAGTTCGAGAAAGAAATGATGCTTAGGGAAGAGCATGAACGCCAAGAGACAAAAAAACGCGAGAAAGAGGAACAAGCACGCCGGGAGCGTCAGGAAGAAGAGGCAAGGAAAGCGGTATTGCAAGAGGAGTTGCGAGCTGCGGCGCTAAGAAAAGCAAGACAGGAGAGAGAGGAAAGAGAAAGAGAAGAACGGCAGTTGCAGGAACTTCGGGAGAGGAAACGCTTGGAGAAAGAGCGGAGAGTGCAGCATACGAAAGAGTTAGAGCGGTGGCGAGCGGAGCAGTTGCAGCGCGCCGAGTCCCAATGTAGTGAGAAGCAGGAAGAGCGAAGAAGGTCGGCGGAGGGCAGACGGGTGAGAATTGCTCGTTTGAACGAGGAGGTATTCTCTAGCAAGGCAGACAATATGGTGGGCTGGGTGACGGTGCAAGCACCTGACATGCTGGCATGGAAGAGGCGGTATTACAAGTTTGAAATGGGCCATGCAGAATCCAAGATGTTGCTATATGGAAATCCAAGGGTGAGTTTACATCCACCACACCGTTCAACTTTAATGAATGTCTAGGAGGTTGTCAAACCCTTGGACGTCCTTCCACTGGATGGACGCATCGAATCACTAGCAGAATGGTACGAGGGTTTTGAGGAACTGGAAGCGATTCCCCATTCGTTTGCAGTACGCTGCGTCAATGGCGTCGAATGGCGATTGTACGCAGATTCAGCAGAAGAAAAGGTAGGATTGCGCGCCTGTTCGAGCTCGAGTTTTACTTACAGTGACGGTTAGGATCGACTGCTGGTTCTACTGAGCGAAGCTGCGGGTATAATTTTATGAATGAGACACCAGATACATGTATTTCTGGCGCCAGACTCAAATCCTTTTTGTGCAACCACCAATGTTAGCTGTACATGACGCATTCAATGTTGTGAAGCCACGAAGGCTAGTAAGGGGCCTTAGTGACCTGTGAAGCACTTTGGACTAACCCATATTGAATCCCCGCGAGCATGTACCAAACATACCAAAACAATTGACTTTCTTTCCAGTGCCAAAGCTTTCACGTCCTTGCCAGCTGGAATGTTCTCAGTGATCCTGCGCAGCGCAGCTCAACGACGCGCCCTCCCCGCACTCCGTTACCTCTCAACAGCTAACCCTCCTCCTTCACCTCCCCAAAACCCGCCTCCCCCACCTCCATCATCACTTCCGAGTCTTGACTTCCAACCCGCAGAGCCAGAAAAGACCCAGCGCACAGGCGCAAAGTCTTCCAAGGACTCACTCTCGAGTATAGAGCGAAAACGTCGATTTTTAGGACGTCTTTCCCTCGGTGTACTTGCGGTTGCCCTTGGTGTGCAGGTCGTGTACCTCGGTAGAGAATGGGAGGCGGATGAGTTGAAGGCGCGAAAACAGGTGCGTATGTATAATTTCAGCTTTAGTTCTTCACTCATCACGTCACAAAAGACATTGGAGGAGTCTCCGTCAGGAAGGTGGGCACGGACGAAATCGAGGTTTGCGGAATTGTTCGATGTATGTGCTCCTACGAGCTGTTTGTGACGATGCAGACTATCTCATTGTATTTATTCACCATTAACAGTACTTCAATAAACCCCAATGGACCGAACTTCTCCCTCCACCCCTCCCAGCTCCCCATCAAAAGCCATACACCCTCCTAGTGTCCATGGACGATCTGCTCATTACATCAACCTGGGATGTAGGTTGACTTGTCCACGTTAGAAGCATCACTAAAGCTATCTCGTCCTCAGCGACAGCAAGGATGGCGGACAGCAAAGCGACCTGGCGTTGATTATTTCCTCGCCTACCTGTCCCAGTTCTACGAAATCGTGATATTTACAACTCAACACCATTATGTATGCTACGCCCTTTGCGAAGACTACACTGGAATTAACGTTCAAGAACTAACAGACTGCTATGCCCATAATTGAAAAACTTGACCCGTATAATTTCTTCATCACTTACAAGCTTTTCCGTGAAGCCACTCGTTCAGTGGACGGTAAAATCGTCAAGGTAAGTCTTACCATCTGTTGCACTTCCGTTTTACCTTCTTAGCCAGTAATGCATTCTTGGTTGAAACACTTCCCCCTTGCAGGACCTCTCTTACCTCAATCGTGACCTCTCAAAAGTGATCCTCCTCGATACGCACCCAGAACATGTAAGCTCGCATCCCGAGAACGCCATCATCATCCCCAAATGGACCGGTGCACCTGGGGACAAAGGCTTGATTGCCATGATTCCCTTCTTGGAGTGTATGTTTATGCTTTCCTCTCGCCTTGACCTAATTTCATTTTCTCTTCCTCGCACAGCCATCGGGATTTACAAGACGCCAGACGTGCGGCCCATCCTCCAAGCATACGCAGGAAAAGATATTCCCATCGAGTATGCAGAGAAGGAAGCAGAGGCAAAGAGTAAACATATTGAGGAGTGGAAGACGAAAGCGCGTGGATTGTCCAAGGGTGGTTTCACGCTGAGCGGCATGTTCGGCGGTGCGAGTGAAGTGAGTAGCTCCGTCTCCTTCCCATGACTAAGTCTAACTTCATGTTTTGCAGCAGTCACGCTCCCCCGTCCCCTTGACGTACCTGGAGCAAAAACGTCTTGAGGCGCAGCGCCAGTATAAGGAGGAGCAGGCGTATATCGCGTCGCACAAGGACGAGTTTGAGAGGCTGTTGGAGGAGGACCGGCAGGCGATGGCGCGGGAGATGAGCGGGAGTTTGTGGAGTGCGTTGGACTCGATGACGGGGAAGAAAATAGTGGGGCCAGCAGCGGGGGCAGCGGCAGCGAAGGAGGATGGCGAAGGGACGAAGGTGCAGGTGCAATAGACGGATATGTATGCACATGACTCGACTGGATCCAGGAATTGCTGATTGCATATTCGTTATCGTCATTATATCTACGCCTACTTGCTCCTGCCATCATATTGTTCTCCACTCACATCATTAGACTCTGAAATCACAGTTGTGCGACACTGGTTAAGTAGTGGCAATCGCAATTATTTTTTGCGTGCCTCGTGCAGTGAATAACCCATCGTCGACGCTAGTGAGGACTTGGTCATGATGCGGTGTCGTATTACCTGCTCCCCAAAGCTTAATGGACAAGTAAGGTCGGCGAGGCATTGGAAAGGCACCTATTCTCTTCCCAATCAATTTCCCGAATCACTGGCAACTGTAAGTCAGTCCTGTGCCACTTTCATTGCTTCCTTTCAACACTCTTTCGCAGTACAACCCCTTTGATCATCAGATGATGTTTATAGTGCCCTCATCAACCCGCACAGCACTTGGTCCCCCATCTGCCACTGACATAGTAGGACTTTGCAGTCGGTCCTTCAAGTCTTACAGTTGGCAGTTGTATACTGATCATTCTGACGGATGTCCCCCACAGCGCTGTAGAGCTTGAGCCTCAAAGGTACTTCCCGATTCTAGGTCCGCGACGTCCCATGATCATCCGACTGAATCTGCGAAGCATTTAACCCGGATCTGTCACTTGAATTCCAGTGCGAATCTGCGACTCCGTAACTCAAAGCAGCCAGGGGCGCATCATGATTCTATTCAATGTTAACTCTTCATTCACATAGGTGAGCACTGAGATCTTCTGACCCCCGGTGTTCAAAACCATATCGCGATAGGGGCGCGAGGGCGGAAGATGCCGTGTTATGGCACTCTTCAAAATAAAATCTCTATGTAAGTCATTTGAACGGTGGACAGCAAACACCCGTGCTATGTAAGTATTGCAAACTTACATTCTATGTTTACATTTCCTAGGTTGGTGAGCACTGGTACCTTGGCTGGAACAGCGAACATACGAAATTATTGAATAACTTAGATGTATCAAGTTCCCTGCAGAAAAGCTGTTTCGTCCGAAAATCACGAAGAGCGCGATGGCATGAAGCCTCTTCGGGACCGAAGGGTGACATGTGCTAACGGCACAGCCAAGTGGGAGACTTTCCCGTTAGTAGTTATCATTCCTTGCGGGTCTTGCATAACAGCCGTCCTGCTCGAACTTCAACTTGGAGTTACTCGATTTTTGGGAACCGAGAAACTTCGGAAGAACAGCGAGCGATTACACCATTTCTTGCCAAGCACGAGCACTATACTATACTAGTAAGTAATACAAAACTTAATCTGCTTCCGAAGATCGTTTGATGTCATCATTACTGCTGTCTTCCTTTTAATGGTCTGGCCAGTGGCTGGGGGAGACTAGTTGTTGTACTTATGTACATATCATATATCGCTTCAAAGCCCTCAACGTACTCAGCAGCTAATGACAACGCGCAGCGTATAAATACGGTCTCTATATGGTCCATGTCTACATCAAGACTCCTTCTCGACTTACAAACTTCAAGCTTTTTTAGCGCAGACTCGCCAGATGACAAAGTCTCGCATAGCAAGCGAGACCACGCCTCTGATCCGCGACTCGAAAAAGCCTAGAACACCTCTTCCAAAACTCCAGATAGGCATACTCTTGATATCTCAGCTTGCGGAACCTATTGCTTCATTGTCTATATTCCCATACATTAACCAGGTATGACTTCAGGCATTTTCCTGTGACACCGGTTTTTAACACCGTTTCCCTCTTCCAAGTTAATTAGAGACCTTGGAGTCACTGGAGATGACGATGCGGCCGTAGGATATTATGCTGGAATAATTGTAGGTGCCGATATTTATGACTTGTGAGACTTATTTTGCCTCATACATTTGACAGGATTCTCTTTTTTTTGTCGGACAGGCACTGACAGCGCTGAGGTGGAGTCGATTGTCCGATCGCATTGGACGCAAGCCAGTGCTATTAATGGGAGTATCGGGTGCTTTTGTGTCCATACTATGTTTCGGCCTCTCAACGAACTTCTGGAGCCTTGTCGTCAGGTATGTCTTCAGCTGACAGAGATGTCTGCAACACTGACATAGCTTCTCCAGCCGTTTCATGTGCGGTATACTGAACGGCAACGCTGGAGTCATGAAAGTTATGATGGGTGAATTGACGGACTCTACGAATATGGCTCAGGGATATGCCTTGATTCCGATCATCTGGTACATTGGAGCCTTTGTTGGGTAAGTGAAATCGTCGACTATTTGGCTGGCCAATAATGATATGTGTGTATCAGCCCTTTAATCGGCGGAACGCTTGCGCGACCTCAAGATCACTGGCCCATCTTATTCTCACATCCGTTTTGGGGGAGTTACCCATACTTTCTGCCTTCGGCAGTATCTGCATGCCTGCTATTCCTGGCCTTTGTGTTGCAGTTGTTATTCTTAGAAGAAGTGGGTCCTAAATACGTGTCTCATCGCACACGTTACTTACAATTTATAGACATTATCAGCCAAGCATATGCAGTTGGGCATTTCAAGTGATGCCGACATTGACGGTTGCGAAGCACTTGCGCAAAAATCAATGGCAAATATGCCTTTGCGATCTCTGCTCAAACCTAGCGTTGTTATTGCAATTGCCAACCACGCGATGATCTCCTTCCTTGGTATTTCTCTCATGGCACTCTTGCCGCTGTTCTTATCGACGCCCACCAATCTTGGCGGTGTTGGCTTTACCCCTTCTTCTATTGGTTCGTGTCTGGCGATGTATAGCTCTGTGAATAGTGTCTTTCAGGTATTGTTCTTCGCCAAAATAGTCGATCGGCTTGGTCCAAAACGTCTATTCTGTTTGTCAGTATGGTGCTTCGCACCGGTCATGGTCGTCTTCCCTTTAATCTCATGGCTTGTACGCGCAAGGGGGACCGTTGACTATGCTGTCACGTTCGCTTTGCTTGGCCAGCTAGTTCTCACCGTAATATGGGACATGGCATATGGTGCGTATTACAATGCAACCTTTCTTGTCATCACCAGTTACCCACTCATCATTATTTGCAGGGACTGTCTACCTGTTCATCACAGCCTCTGCCCCTGCAAAGAACGTGCTTGGCGCTATATATGGTCTTAGTCAAACCAGCGCGTCACTGTCCCGGGCCGTCGGGCCCGCATTAGCGACTTCGCTCTTCGCATTTTCAAAAGAAAGCAACCTTCTGAATGGAAATGCAGTATATCTGATCTTCATTATACTGGGTGGTGTAACGAGCTGGCTGGGATCGCAGTTGCCAGACGAATTACAAGAGAGGGATGAATGAAGGTGGGCCCGACCAGCTCCGCTTCACAATGCAAGGGTGCCAGTCTGCCAGCCTGACTATTTTCTCTCTTTCTACCCCCTCAAACCAACCTCCTCACTCATCCTCTCATTTAGCTCGCCCTCTCCTTTATTTACCCATCTGATTTATTTTTTATTTGCACATTCAAATGATCACCTTCATTTTTGTCTATTGTAAAATTCTAATCACTAGACCTTATACTTACCATAATACCATAGTCAATGTCATTTTACCGTCGCTGTCATTAGTCGCGACCAACCTCGCGATCGGTTCCGGCGCACTCAGTCGTTCGGAGGGGAGTGCACTTTGGGACGGCGGTCTGAGGATCATTTAAGTTCTGCACACAACGATACATATGCTGAGATTCGGGCACCTAATTTAGTTATTAACAACTCTGATACTCGTGTTTTAGTTCATGGACTCCAGAAAATAGTATGGGTCAATGATAGCTGCGGCTCTAGAAGATTGCATCTACTTCGTTAATGCGGTGAGTTTGTGGAGCGCGTTGGAGTCTGATGATAGGGCGTCATCTTCGTGGAGTTGCTCTTTGCCATTCCCGACTCTGAGAAGATTAAGTCCAAGTTGGCATCTACAATCTGACTCCTTCATCTTGAGCTTGATCGTCGCATGTTCGATCGCAAGCTTACCATAGCTTACATCACTGCTCACATCGCCGAGAGCTTCAAGACTGACCTCTTCATCATGTGGAGCAACGATAACTCCGAGAGCTCATCATCCGTTGCCATGTAGTACTGGGTTCCTCAGGCTCTACTTAGGCGAGCTAAGGCTGGCTTTCAGGAACTCTTTGCCGCTCAGTTTCGTAATCAGTACAAGCATTCGGAACACGATGATGTGCACAGTGCAAGGCGGCTGCCCCGATCAGTGTGCCAACGCCTAGTATCTTCCTGATGTTCGCCGTGGACGTCTCGTCAAACTTCTGGAACCAGACCATCTCTGGGTTTTTCTCCGCGATCGCCTGCACCTTCTTGAGTATGTCCTGCTCTGGCCGATAGAGCTTGGCAACCATGTCATTGTATGTGTTTTGACTGGACTGTCCCGAATTCAGTAGCCTCAATAGTCTTTCGCTCTTCGCCGGAAAGATGTTGGTTGCGCGGCCGCGCAGACCATAATAACTGACAACATGTCATGTGCTCAAATTTCTGTTGAGATTCAATCAAAACTTGAATGCTTGAAAGCTAGCTTGTCTCTCGCGTTCGAACTTAGTTACAACCACACTAGCTAATCAAGACTTGGCAAGAAGTATGGTTCGCATTTTATGTCCTAGCTGGTCCAGCATGTTTGCCCCCACCGCAAGTGTCACTGGCAGTAGATGTGGTACTACGGGCCGGTACCTAGCCCTACCGCATCTCGTTGGCCGCAAGTGAGATTCGCATTTCTTCGACCGCAGGTGTGCTGAAACCACTCGTTACACTATTAGAATGTCTACGGTTACCACAGACCCTCCGCTCGCTCGCTCAGGAGATCTCCCGCTGTCAGGAATTCGAGTTCTTGAGCTTGGACAACTTATTGCAGGTCCCTTCTGCGGCCAATTACTGGGGTAAGTGAGCACGTCCTTCTCATACCGAGCGGTTTGATAGACATTCATCATATTAGGCATTTTGGCGCAGAGGTCATCAAGGTCGAACCACCTTCTACTGGAGATCCACTACGAGTATGGCGCGAGCCTGATATTGATGGAACAAGCCCTTGGTTCCGTAGTCTTGGGAGGAACAAGAAGAGTGTTGCTATTGACCTAAGGAAAGAGGAAGGAAGACAGTACGTTCAGACAAAAGGCATTTATATCGATTTTACATCGTTTTACAGACTTGTGAAGCGCCTCGCTGTCAAGAGTAACGTCATAATTGAGAACTTCAAGCCTGGAAGTGAGTTGTATCGATGGTTTGTACATTCGCATCAATTCTTATAGACTTTTGTAGCGCTGGAGAAGTGGGGTCTTGGACCAGAAGAGTTATACAAGGAGAATCCATCTCTGATATTCACTCGTGTCAGCGGATACGGCCAAACAGGTCCCTGGGCCTCACGACCAGGATATGCATCTGTATGCGAAGCTGAGTCGGGATTTCGCTTTATAAATGGACAGCCAGATCCAAATACCGGATTGCTTTTGGGTCCTCCGACAAGACCCAATATTAGTCTTGGTGACTCGGTCGCTGGATTACACGCAGCATTCGGGACGGTGAGAGATTAGTGGCTTATGATATATCTACATGCGAATGACATTTTGCAGGTGCTGGCATTGTTAGCAAAGCAAAAGAACGTTTCACGAGGGAAGCAAGGCGGTCAGACGGTGGATGTGAGCATTATGGAAAGGTAAAATACATCCTATATTTTTGGTGTCGACTGGACACCTTGCAGCATGTTGAACCTCATGGAAGGCATAATTCCGGAGTACGACCGTAAAGGCAAGGTAATAGCTCAGCGCTCAGCGTTCATCCTGCGTCATTTTGAATCATTTACAATTTCCCCATGTTCACAGGTTCGCGGACCATCTGGTTCATCAGTGACGGGTATCGTTCCTACCAATGCCTACGCCTGCCTCCCATCACCATCAACCCCCACCTCGCCAACGTACATCATCATCGGCGCAAACGGGGATACCCTCTACGCACGACTGATGCGTGCCATTGGACGTGAAGACCTCATAGGACCAGCGTTCGCTCACAATCACCATCGCGTCGCGCGGCAAGCGGAAATTGAAGACGCTATCTCAGCATGGACCGGTCAGCGACGTGTTGAAGAAGTTCTGACTGTTCTCGAGGGCGCTGGGGTACCTGTCGGACGCGTCGTCGGTGTGAAAGAGATTGTGGAAGGCGAACAAGTACAGGCGAGAGGAGCAGTGGAGGATGTATGGGTTGGTGGAGAGGGAGAGGGATGGAATGTAAAGATGCCGAGAGTGTTTCCTTTGCTCGATGGCTGCGATGCGAAGACGAGGTGGGCGGGGCCTGATTTGGGTGCACATACAGAAGAGGTCTTGGGAGACTTAGGATTGAGTGTTGAACAGATTACCCGGCTGAGAGACGAGGGGGTTATTAGTTGAGGGGAATTAGAATGCGTGTCTTCCTTCCTTGAATTTCGAGCCTAACCGCCGGCCCCATGAACGTAATACGAACAAGCATGTTCGAAGCTAACTACACTACACTGCATTCAGATGCTTGCAACGTACCAAAGTCATCCTGCACGTCTAGAATCTATCTAGCTCGCCAGAAGAATTATCAAGATGGCTTCTCAACAATACCACAGGAAGCCGGTTGGACTTGCCACAACGTCTGCTCCAAGCTTCGCAACTTCTTCAAGCCCCTTGCCACCATCAACCCTCTCAAATACCTTCACCCCACCTCCTTCCACTCCGCCTACCACCAAATACCTATTATCATCACCTCCAAACTCCATTCCACGGACATGGGTTAATCCAGTACGCACTTCGTTCACAAGTTCCGGTTTATCATCTCCGGCAGCAAGAGAGAATATAGCAACAGTATCTCCCCCTGGATTAGGGTCGTTCCTGTTCGACGTGTAGATGAATGTCTCGGGGAAGGATTCGTTGGGTTCGGGTAACAGAATTTCCGCCGCGGACATGCCATCCGGTATCGGTATCGGTGCCGAAAGCGTGAACAGTGATGTAAGCGGAGTAGGGGATGCCGGAAGCGGAGGGAGAGCGTGGACGGCAAGCTTTGAGGTGAGTTCTAGGAGCGTGTAAAGCGTGTTTCCTGATGCCTAACGATCAGTATGTCCTCACTCGGGATAAAGGTAGATGATGCAGCATACCTCGAGCTACGACGTGGCGTGGGCCACCTCCTGCTTCCATGTTGACATGACCGCGCATTGTCCATTTACCATCACTTCGCTTGGTGAGTCTCCAGACCTTATCTGCACCCAGATCTGGGACCAGGAGCTCATCTTCTCTGTAGTTCAGTGGATTGAAGATGATTTGATGGGGATGGGATGAGGTCTGACGAGCTTTGTTGAGACCCACATGTTCAAATGGCATCGAAAGCGTCCATGGGTTCGGAGAGAGTAGATAAGGGGCATTTGTGGAGATTGGAAGGGTCGCGATTGTACCTGAGGAGTACTAGATGGCAGACGCGAGTGCAAGAGAAGGAGTAGAATTGTGTGCTTAGAAGGAGGAGTCAACATCGTGAGGACTTACATTTCCGATTATAAGCTCGTCCTCTGTGACGAGAAGGGTGCACGGGTCCCTCCCACCACTCTTGGCCCTGGCCACGACTTCTCCACCCTCAACCGTGATTGCTTCGTTACTCCCGTACTTGATCGCAACGATCTCTCCATCTGGTTGTTCGAGGGCGGTAAAAATCAGCGATGTATCAGACGGGTGAGACGCAAGCCAGGATGGATGATGTCCAACTATAGTCCGAGCGATAAGCTTCAGCGCCGGATACCCAGTCGGTGGTGCTGGATCAAAGGATAATGTGTAGATAGAGTCAGTGTACGAAGCGACAAGGATCGTCAGTGGGGCCATCGCAGGTATATATAATACAGAATGAAGGCTGACTGTTGACGGCAAATTTGACTCAAAACTATGGGAGAAGTGACCCTGAGATCTGTGATGCCACGATTGTGCCACTGGCCCACGATGCCTATTTCGTGAGTTTAAAGACAGATTTATCGCTGGACCGGGACGTTGTTCGAACGCCGACATTTATCCACGCCGCATGGGCTGGAATGGGGGTAGTCTTGTCTTGCATGACGCCCTATCTTCTCCTTCATCTGTGCTATCAGACTCCCCTATACAGTCGTTTCTAGGCTAGGAGGTGCCTCTCGGCCCTCTAATGCCACAGAGGGAACTTCTGCTATAGGGTTTGACTACGGGAGACTACTCGGCCCTCAGTGAACGGCAATTTTCTGGGAGGGTGCTACTTAGCTACCAGGTAACACGGCGAAGTAGGTCTCGTGCTACAATTTGAAGTTGAACCCGCTTGCTCCGGGCGGAGTTTCTCCCCCCGTTTTTTGTTCTGAAGTTTGATACGCGTCTCTGTTCACTATGCCATCTGGTGAGGAGGAAAGCCTGTTTGAACTGGTATTGTGAAGAAGTGAGGTTCAAAGACGCCCCAAGCCGTGCAGCCTGGAGTTCACCGGACTGACGGGAAGTTTTTGCCTACATGGCAGAATTCGTGCCGCGGGCCAAATGCGAACACCGCGGCGGTGCACGGGGAAAAGCTTCCCAAAGAAAAATGCATGCAGGTGGATATGCTTATAAGGGACATACTGAAGCGGCACTTCGGGAAACGTAGGGCGAAGAAGGAAAAAAAAAAGACTCTGGGCAACAACGGCAGTAGAAATTTGTGAGCGTCCCGCGTGTGGTGCCTTGCCCTTGCTTGACATTAGGCATAAGATCAAAATTCCCTAC
>PVYP01007114.1:15907-36181 GCA_002995295.1 Rhizopogon vulgaris
TGAGCTAGTATATTTCAGCACGCCGCACGGTAAGGACAAAAATCGTGCGTGTCACATTCTTCCCGCCGTTCATTCCTGACGATCATTCGGCATAGAAACCACCTCGCAAAGTAAGCCGCCTGTGAAGCGAACCGCTACTCCGCTGATTAGCAATCTTAGCACGAATCAGAAGTATCATTGGATGAAACGTGGTCCCGCCTCTCAGCAAATATCCGTGAAATTCACAATCAGAATGCATCAAACCTTTCATTCGAGGAGAACTATCGCTATGCCTACAACATGGTGCTGTATAAGAATGGCGGCGTCTTGTATAAGGGGGTCTGCCAGTTGGTGGCGGAGAACATCGACAGGTTAGCACAGAAAGAAATCATCCCTGCTTTCCCAAGTGGCAGCAGCAAGGATCCTGTGCAACAAAGCCAAGAAGGAGAGTTGTTACTGAGGGCTCTCAGACGTGTATGGGACGATCATACTGGGAATATGTCGAAGCTTCGAGATATTCTCAAGTACATGGTAAGCATTCCGCCATGGTATACATTGGTTACTCACCAAACGATCCTTAGGATCGTGTCTATACAAAAGCTAATGATGTTCCAGAAATCTGGGACGCTGGCCTGGATATCTTCTTAAAGCATATCATACGACCACCAATACAGGATCATATCGTCTCCGCAGTGCTTAGCTTAATCCAAATTGAGCGTGAGGGATACGTCATCAGCCGCTCTGCGGTGAAGGAGTGCGTCGACGTCCTTCTGCAGCTGAGCGTCGAGGATGACGGCAAAACTGTCTACAAGCGCGATCTAGAACCCGCGGTGCTTAAAGCTAGCGAAACCTTCTACTCTGCTGAAGGTGAACGGCTTCTGGAAACGTGTGATGCACCGGAGTACATGCGACGAGTACGTGTTCTATCCATCAAGTAATTCAGGTTACCCTCATGATGTGTAGGTCGAGGCGCGTCTCGATTCAGAACAGGCGCGAACACATCACTATCTTTACTCTAATACTGGTGGTCCTCTCCGGGAGATTCTGCAGCGCAATTTGTTAACACAGAATCTTTTGACTCTCATTAGTATGCCCAATTCCGGCATCGACATCATGCTGGACCTTGATAAACATGATGACCTCAACCGCCTGTACCGTCTATTTGTCATGGTTCCTAATGAAATGCCGACCCTAAGGAGGTCATTCAAGGATTCGATCTTACGGAGAGGAAGGGAGATCAATATTGCTTCTACGAATGTCGATGCTTCTGGCCAAGACGTGGACGATGGAGACCTCAATGAAGCTGAAACCACGAAAGGGAAAGACAAGAGTCAAGGTCGTGGTGCTACTGGGCCTCCGACATTGTCACTGGCCCTTAAATGGGTACAGAATGTGCTCGATCTCAAGGACAAATTCGACCGCATTTGGACGCTGGCACTTGAGAGCAACCGAGAGTTGGAGAACTCGTTGAATGAGGTCGGTGCTCTGTTCTGTATGCGCGTGCCTGCTAACGACAGCCACAAGGCATTCGAAGATTTTATCAATCTAAATGAGAAGGCACCCGAATACATCTCGCTCTCTATCGATGAAAACCTCAAGAAGGGCCTCAAGGGCGTCAGTGATACAACTCCAACGATTATCGTGCTCACTAACCCTATTCAAAGAAAACTGATATGGAGGTCGATGTTGTATTGGATAAGATCATTACGGTTTTCCGGTACATAACGGAGAAGGATGCGTTCGAACGATACTACAAGAATCATCTTGCCAAACGGTTGCTACTCGGCAGGTCGGTCTCCGATGATGCCGAAAGAGGCATGCTAGCGAAGCTCAAAGTCGAGTGCGGGTACCAATTTACCCAAAAGCTGGAAGGCATGTTCCACGATATGAAGTTATCCGCTGATACGATGCAAGCCTATCGCAAGCACCTTGAGGGCACCTCAGTAGGCGTGATTCCCTTGTCTTTCTGTCTTTTTTAATCGACCCTTAGGCGCCTGAAGTGGAGATCTATGTGACTGTGATGACATCAACCTTCTGGCCGATGTCCCATTCTAGCGCATCTTGTATTTTCCCCGACGTCCTAACCAGGGCTTGCAAGTCATTCGAACAGTTCTATCTTTCTCGTCATTCAGGGCGACGCCTCGCATGGCAACCCTCTCTCGGCAATGTCGACGTTCGTGTTCAGTTCAAGACCAGGAAGCATGATCTTAATGTATCGACATTTGCACTCGTGATCTTGCTGCTTTTCGACAATTTGACAGATGACGAGTTCCTTACATACGAGGTGGGAGTCCTTGCTACTTGGAATATATAACCCATCTGAAAGCCCTCATCAGGAACTGAAAACGGCTACTTCAATTCCAGATACCGAGCTTCAGCGACACTTGCAATCCCTAGCCTGCGCAAAATTCAAGATACTCAAAAAACATCCCCCTGGACGCGATATTCATTCATCGGACTCATTTTCCTTCAATAATGATTTCTCATGCCCGATGCAAAAGATCAAGATAAGTACGGTGTCCGCCAAGGTGGAAACCACCAAGGAGCGGAAAGAGACTCGCGATCGTATCGATGAGGAAAGACAGCACCAAATTGAGGTAACTTCATACTGCAACCTTATATTTCCTAAACTCTGACGTTCATCGTTCCTTAGGCGTGCATCGTTCGCATCATGAAGGACAGAAAGCACATGACTCATAACGACCTCATTAATGAAGTGACTCGACAACTCACCTCTCGATTCCAGCCGAACCCTCAGAATATTAAGAAACGTATCGAAGGGTTGATTGACGTGGGTAAATCTTTCGTTTTGTACTGTGCACAATCTCATGTACTTCCGACGCAGCGAGAATATCTTGAGCGTTGTGAGGATCGGAAGTCGTATAATTATCTCGTGCGTTGTTCACCACTATCTATACGCTTCCCTACCTCATCAATGCGATTCAGGCATGAGCGTCGGATTCACCACACCATATCTAATACTGTAGTCTACGTAAATAATGGTTCACTACACATAATACTGTGCGATCCTTCCGCGTGACAAGTTGACGAAGTTCAAACGCATCCCCGTTGAATTGACCACATCGGAGGTGTTGCCGTTCAGCGCACATTTAAACGTTTCATTGCTACATACTGCTACTTGACAAAGCGGCATGCAGGCTCTGAGAAACACAACCAAAGGAGACCCTTGGAAGCGCACCATACAGAGACTTTTGTCCTGGGTTAATTAATTTGAGGTAACATCATGGGACAATCCCATGGAGGCACGTCTCCCGTCCACACCAAGGATGATGCAGTAAAGCCCATCTCCGAGCGCACTCATGATCGTGAATGCAGACCGAGACACGTGACAATATTCGGCTGGCGAGTTCTGATCAACATTATTCTGTACCACAGGGAAGTATTGACATACCATTGGCCAGCTCGAAAAGGCCGCCAACAACCTCCGGACAAAGCGAACTTCATCCATCATAAGCCCAAAGTTCGCTATTAAAAAAAATTGAGACACGCGAAACGAAAGATATCAACGATGTTCAGACCGACCTCCACGCAGACAATGGGTAACTCAGCCTGGACTCGCTATCCTGGCCAATAAATGCTCTCCTACACGAGGCTCGAGGCGCTCACAAAGGTAGGGACTAGAGCTCAACAACGGCAGCTTACAGGAACTCTGATTCAAAAAGTTAGGTAAAGGAGTCAGGACGAAGTGCAGATATATGACTAACCTTCCAAGTAGCACACCGAAGCAACGACGGCAGCTGTTCAGGAACTCTGGTTCAACGGGACTCTCTGGCCCGACAGGAACTCTGGTTCGACGGGAACTCTCTGGTTCAACGGGACTCTCTGGTCCAACAGGAACTCTCTGGTCCGACAGGAACTCTGGTTCAATAAAATTAGCCAAAGGACAAAGTGCAACGATAGAAGGCTAACCTTCCACGTAGCCAACCGAAGGGGTAACGAAACCAAAGAAACCAAAGATCGCATGCAGCGATCTTATTTGTAAGTCCACCTTAGGGCAGGCCAGTGCACAGACCACGTAAGCATCGTCCAAATCAAGTCCAAACGTTTTGGCCGGCGTGGAAATTGCCTTCAGGTAAATAAAAGCGGTAAATACAGGATATCTATAGGCTACAGCTCATCCCTATCACGATGGCTTGATCCATAAAATGCCTCGACGAGCTCTGTAAAATATTGTCAGGACAATGAACAATCGATACTTTGGAATATGACTTACTTCGGCGAATATCTGAGTTGAGCTCAACAGGTAGCACAACATTGTACTCTACAAAAAGGTCCCCGAAACTGTCTTTCCCGTACAGGGGCATCCCTTCTCCCTCTATAGTTTGAACATAACCTGCAATGAAGTTGAGTGGCACGTAGACTATGCAAATAAACAGTACCAGCTTACCAGGTTGGGTCACTCCTTCACGATCTATCTGAATAGTGTGACCATCGAGATGCGTGATATTGCGTTGGAATCCGAGGAGTGCCTACGATTAGAAGAGCAAATCAGCTGTTTGAAGAGGGATGACGTCGACGAATCTTACTTCGTCAACACCAATGGTTTCCCGCCAGTATAGACTGCTCTCCTTCCGTCGCAAATGACCGCTTGCCTTCTTACTCCGCACTCTCAAGACAAAGTCGCCAGCCTCCCAATCTGGACTCTCATCTCCCTCTCCCTCAAATACGACATCAAACCCTTCTGGTGTACCAGGTTGCAGCTCCAAAGTGTACTGCTGTGTGTGGTCGACCACTTTCTGCCCCCCGCAGTGTGGACATGTTCTTTTGATGACTCGCCCCCGGCCACCGCATTCGTTACACGTTGATTGAGATTGTGCGAACATGCCAGGGAATATTTGTTGTTTGAAGGTTTTCACGCCAGATCCACCACATCCTGAACAATCGTGAATGTCACCATCGGAAGCAGCGCCAGAGCCACGACAATGATCACAGAGGATCTTTTTATTCATCACGAACTGTTAGGACGAAGCTTCAACTCAAAGAGTGGCAACGCGGAAGAACAAATTAAGACGAACGTCAATGTTAGCACCCTTGTACCTGAGCGGCTCGTGAGTTACATTGTATACATGCGGGGATACATACGTACATGTCTGCAAGTGAAACCTCAAAATCCAGGACCACAGTTGGTCCGCGGCGCACTTGTTGTTGTGCATTAACTGCTCATTGATCAGTACGATGAGGTAGTTGACAAGAGTCGCAGAACTCACAACCACCACCGAAGAAATTAGAGAATAAGTCAAAAGGATTCGCATGAGGCTGTTGTCCACCTTCATGCGCCCTTAATCCTTCCTAGATGCAAAGGCACAAGTTTATACCGGATGAATTTGTAGCAAGTCAATAAACTCACTTCACCATGCCTATCATAAATTTGGCGTTTCTAAATAAATAAAAATCTGAGTAAACATCAAGGAGTGCTAGAGGCTTGCATACCGTGGGATCTGAAAGGACTTCGTACGCTAATGTACAATGAGGATGTCAGAATTCTATGGAAGTGCGTACACCCGACCTACCATGAGCAATTTCAACGAACTTCTCCTCCGCCCCTTCATCGGTGTTTTTGTCAGGGTGATATTTCCTACTCAAACGCTTGTACGCTTTGCGGATATCCTGTTCCGATGCATGCCTGGATACTGAAGGCATATATCAGTCAGAAGCTAGTCAAAACCAGTTGGTGCGCGCCTTGGACTGACACTCAAGAACTTTGTACAGATCGGCTGCGCTAACAAGGACAGCAAAAAGAAGCCATAAGATGACCAGGTATGAAGCCGAGCGCATTGCGGAAGGCCTTTGGGGAAAGGAGGGACTAGAGTTTGACGGTGGATGTTAAGTAGCAGTTCATCATTTGAAGAACACGTATATCGCTCGCTCACGTGATAAATATGTACAGACCTTCCTTTTGTGGTTAAGCAGAGGCCTCACACTAGTAGCCACAACATCAGAACAGCATTATGCCACCGGACAACTATAGTGTTTATGTGTCTCGCACACGAACACGAGTGATGTCCCTAGTGGCTCTAGGTGATACCGTATACGACGACCGACAGCGTCAGCCTTTATGCGCAACTGTGCGCGTATATGGTTGTGAACTTGTGATGGGCGGCAAAGGTTTTAGGCTAGGACCGATGCGTCAATTTCTTTGATTTGCTAATTCCTGGATGTCCAGGTTGAAACGCTGACAGCAAGGAATGCGACCTGCGCAAACGCCAAAATTCAAAAGCGGAAGTGTGGTACTGGGTGAATGCAACTCTAGATATGTGGCTCCTCTCCCCGACGCCAACCATATCAGCTCGTGATGATCCTCGCATCCCATCATTACCAAGAGCGCTCAACGACTGACTCCTCTGGGAGTGTTGACTCCCTCGTCAATAAGCGAAGGCAAGCAACGGGAGCATATCATGGATGTCGCAAGGACGAATATGTGTATTTGACCTCTATCCTTAAGCAAAGGCTCCGCGAGGCCATAGCTCTGCGAGCGCCGAGATGGCAAGCTAGTGAGCAACGAGTGCATATTCTTGGGGTAACTGACCCGAAGGACTTCGAGTGTCTTAGGTTGAATATCGTCCGCATGTCCTCACGTGACTTTCGAATTTTTTTGAAGATTCCCAACCTTTGGTCCGCGATTTTGACACAAATTCCAGCAGCAACGAGTGCATCACCGCACATCACCCCTGCTGGACCAGCACCCATGATAAGCACCTGATGCCGTCCTGATTATGCATGAAAGTATTGAGGTTGGAATAAAGTACTCATGCATTGTTGTGGTTATGAGTTTACGAGCGGCAAAGTTCTTTTTATTCTCGTCGTCTTTGTCCTCTATTTATACAGTGTGCTACAACTCCTAATGCTACGGATCTTTCATTCTAGATGCGCGGATATCCGTATCGGATCAGGTCGTTCGATTGTCTCGGGTCTTCGGGTTGCCTTTTTCTACAACATGCATGAATCATTGTGATGTTAATGCATCACTGTGGCCCCTGGACAGTCTGCGCTTAAGCAACTCCATCTGCTGGTCGATTCCCTGTACGACAGCCTGAGTACACGACTTCAACGTGACTCATGATTGAACATACCATCGTGACCATAGTTCTTGCCAAGGTAGTAGTTGTTCACAAATTGTGGTTATTTCTGAGCGGAACTTCGCGTTTGATTATGTAACTCGAATGACAGACCGGTAAATACCTTCCTTTTGTAGTTTGCTTAAAAGTCAAAGTTATCAGCTTGAACTTTGAAGTCTCCCCCCAGCATAGTTATTGATGCTGCGACGACGAGCGGAGGCTGTTGTGCGCAACATCAACTGCGCAACTTCTCGGAGAAGTTATTCGCAAGACGTGTCGCAATATCATCCGAAAGTCAGAGGTCACCTACATTCGCCCCGTACCCGTTGCAGTCTACTGACTAGTATGTTCCAGCCATCCCATTTGCGTTTTCCAAAGAGGCTGCCGTTAGACATGTCGGGGTAGTAGCTTCTGCAGGCGCCTTATTCCGCGACTTCCTTGGGTCCCTCGGCGCGAAATATATCGGTGGAAACTTTCAGCCAATCCAACCCATCCGCATTCAACCGGTCTATTTCCCTGCTTGGTTTTTAGACGCAGAAGTCGAGTCTTACTTGGATGAAGGTGACGAGCGTCAGGTATAATAATCAAGTACTTCCTCCTGCGTTACCTTTATTCACTCGGAGCCTTGCAGCGAATTGTCACCGCGTATTTTAATAACTGGTACACTGCCTCATTCTTCAAGCCTCTTTGCAGCTGGCTAACAAAATCCGTATAGTTATGTACCGGGTGCGATCTCTCCACAACAGGCATACCATCGGGGTTGATCACTTTCACAAGGCGCCGCATTTGATATCCTAGGGAGGCTCGCTCTCCGAGACGACCAAGTTGAACCTAGTCTGGCTGTTCCATTTTCTCAGAGCCTCACACATCAGCATGGTAGTGATATTATATGCATGCCATACACTATCAGTCCGCTCGACCTCATTAGTCGGGCACGTGCCTCATCCTTCACTCAAGCTATGAATGAAGATGTGCGTTTCGAGCTACGTTCCATCAAAACCAACATAGTATGTTTCTCTTCAACAAGCTGTCCTTTTCTTTTTTTTTCACCTCAGAAAAACAGGAAGCTGCATATCCAGTCCTAATACCGCTTTATCTGGTTCAATTCCCAATGGCCCATCCGTTCGAGTCTTCCACGTTCGTGATAGAGGCGTATAGTCAGCCTGTAAGTCGTTGTCGTTCTGTATTTATCCCCTGATGCTATCCTACGTCGCACAAGGGCCGCTTCTTTATCCAACTTCTCCATCCCCCTGACATACCGGAAGAGGACCAGTTAAACTTGGAACAATTCATTGGTAAGGACTACCTGTCTATAGGCAACACTCCATCCTCGCATGCGGAGACCCGCGTTCTCAGTCCCAAGTTTGATAAAAGCGCATCTACAAACGTCGTATCATGGTTCGAGGGGCTATTTAGCGAGTCTGGTGGTGCAGAGAAGCTGGTACATCCGAGCGGGGCAGCAGGTATTAGCACGCATATGGATGATTCCAGGGTGCGTGAGTGGACCGTTGAGGAGGTCGATTCGATTCGGGAGTGGATGAATCAGGGACAAGCGATCGTCCAGTTGAAGGATGTGGTCAAGGTCTGTCCTCGACTGAGTTGAGGTTGAGACGCGTCGTGTGCTCATTGATGACTAGAATCTTACTTCTATCGAGGGCCAGATGTCGAGTGGCTCTGTGAAGGTTACCCAGTGGCCGCCGCCTTCAGACCCCAAACAGGGATTGGAGAGAGTCACTGCTGGCTTGGAGTCTTTCATCAAGGCAGAGCTCGACAAGCTGCAAAAGCTGGAGAAGAACCGTGCTGACAAGGCTCCGGAGTGGTGGCGGCAGAGGGAGGAAAACCAAACTCCGAAAACTAAGTAGTACTTGTATACTCCCGCATCCAATCAGTCCTAGCATCTTTGGGGAATCTATCCAGAGATAAATAAAGTCGAATGTCTATTAACTAAGGTCTAATACTAATCAACCTTCCTCGCCCATTTTCTACCTGACGGTGACGCGGTGATATGACGTGGTACAGGAGACTTTGGAGTAACGACAACATCAACTCTTCCTTGCCTCTCTGATGCCCAGTCCTCCTTTTCCTTCTCGCTGAGCGTTCCAATTTGGGTTTTTCCAACATCTTCTTTTTCTTCCTTTCCCCAGTACAACCACATCTGCGCACCTAGTACAAGGTTGAGGAGGAGGGCAAGGGCAAAGCCAGCGGTGACAATGAGGTCACCGACCTCGGTGGCGGTAGTGAACAAACGAGCGAGGCAGCCCGCGATTTGGGAAACAACAGCGAATGCAGACAGCTGGCCGGTGGAATGGGCCCGTGCGTTCTGCATGATTTGAGGTAGTTTCGAGAAGAGGGATAGAGGCAACGTAGCCATTTGCAACAGAGAGAGGATATCCTTAGGGAGAGTATACAACACGAAGGCGGATGCGATGGAAGCTGCGCCGGCGACTGCCAATCGTGGGCCTACGGCCTGCGCGTTTCGGAGTGATGTGGTTGGGAAGTAGATGATTAGGAGAGTAATTATGGTATTCTGTATTGTAAGAAATAAATTCTCGCCGTATGTCGAGAATGGGAACTCATTTTGGTATGAGTATGCAGCGGTAATAGCATATGCGAGTGTCTCAAGGACGTATGCGGGTAGGGAGAGACCGCGAGCGGAACGTTTGTCAAGAACTGAAGGTCGTAAGCCCCTTATATATGGAATGAAAGGGCTGGAGCAACTCACTTAGCAACAACTGGGGAACTTTCATGATAGAACCTCCGACTACGATACCAATGCCCAAGCCCTTTGAGAGCGAGTATTTGAGACAATCAACGTCTCCAACATTGAGGTTCTCGACTAGCGAAGAATAACATTTCTACAGTATGTTGAGTGAGTGCACCGACAAGGAATGATTTTACAGAAATTTAGTTACCTCACCGATTATTGATATTCCAAGGTCTGATATAAACTTGGGCAAGTTCTGTGTGATGGCAGTCATGGTTGTTGGTTGAGTTAGTCGGTTGGCAGTTGGCAATTGGGTGCTTGGTGGCGGCGCTGCACTAGCAACACCTGTTATGGCTGTGTAAATTTCCTTTTTGAGCGAGCGTAAAATTTCTATGGTCGACCAAGGATCGTTAGCTAGAAACTCCGTACCTACCATGGCGGAATACGATCTATCAAAAACGATAATACCCTATCTTGATCGTCATCTGGCCTTCCCCTTACTGGCACATCTCGTCGAAACATCCCTCTTCCCCATCGAACAAGTCCAAGCAGCACAGTATGAACTTGCAAAGGGCACAAATATGGTGGACTATGCAGTTAGCCTCTTTGAGCAGCTGTACCCTGACCAAGAGATCCCTGAAGGTATGTTATTATATTCTAAATCATATCAACCACGATCTATGTCCTCCACCTTTCAGAATTCTCGGGCAAGCGCGAGAAAGCTGTCTCGACAAATGAACGCCTGCAGTTAGAGGCCCAAGCCGTTCTTGATGTAATCGAGAACCCAGATGTTGCACAGGCACTACGTCAAGATAAAAATCAGAATTTGCAGTACCTCAAAGACAACTACAACGTATGTCCTTGCCTAGCATTATCGACCACTTCCAAACCTCTTTAACTTTCGCATAGCTCACCCTCGAACAAATCACCGCATTATACAATTTTGGGCAATTCCAATATACTTACGGCAACTACAGCGGTGCCGCAGACTACCTGTATCACTTTCGTGTACTCTCAACCGATAACGATCTCAACACTTCTGCCCACTGGGGAAAACTCGCTTCCGACATCCTCACTGGAAAATGGGAGACAGCTCTCGAAGAGTTGAACACCCTGCGTGATGTCGTTGACTCACGTTCACCTTCATCCCTCTTAACAGCATCTACCGAGCCTGCAGCCCTCACCCAACTCCACTCACGGACATGGCTCGTTCACTGGTCTCTCTTCGTCTACTTCAACCATCCCCAGGGTCGTACACTCCTCCTCGAGACCTTCCTCTCACCAACGTACCTTAACACAATCCAAACATCTTGTCCCTGGATCCTTCGATACATGGCTACTGCCGCTATCCTCTCCCGCAAGTCCGCTGCGGGTGGCACAGCTGCATCTTCACGTGTGCGCCATTCGATACGCGAGATCGTCAAGGTCATCCAGACCGAGGAGTACCAATATCAGGATCCTGTCACGTCGTTCCTGAGAGAGCTTTATGTCGAGTTCGACTTTGAGGCAGCACAGCGGGAGCTGACGCTTGCGGACCGTGTGGTTGGTGATGATTTCTTCCTTGGAGAGTTCAGAGAAGAGTTCCTCGATAATGCACGCTACCTCATTAGCGAGGCATACTGCCGTATACACCAGCGCATCGACATCGGGTAAGTGACGGGTACGGTAGTATCTCAATTTTTTTCGATGCTGAAAACCACGTGTTCAGTGACCTTTCTGAACGCCTTAATCTATCCCGAGATGAAGGCGAGAAGTGGATCGTCAACCTCATTCGCGAAACTCGTATGGGAGCAGAAGCGAAGATCGACCTCGAAAAGGTGCACATCCTATTTTTGGATTTACTTAATGACCGTCGTTACTCATCGACTCTCTTCTTTATAGAACGTCATCGAGATCCACCGCTCGCCGTTGCCAGTATATCAATCCGTTATCGAGAAGACGCGTGGCTTGGCGTTCCGGACGCAGGGTTTGGGTACAGGTATGCTCCAGCAACCACAACAGCCACAACAGACCCAGCCGCAGCCTGCTGTCGTAGAGGGGGCTCGGTGATAAGGGCTTATCTGTACTTGTACGTGCTTTAGGTGTAGCTTCCCGTTACTCAAAAATTACCACTGTCGTCATCTTTGGCGACATCTCATGCGATTCAATGTGACCACCTTCGACGGTATCTGAGTTTGAGAATAGGGTTAGTGGATGTCAGGGAAGAAGGTACCTTTTGTACGAAGGTTAAGTCGGCGAGGCGCCTGTGTGTTCGGGGGTTGGTGGCTAGCTTGCCGAAAAGATTAGTGTTTTCCGAGCGCGAAAAGTTCAGACCGATCCTGGATTCATCGCTGTGTCAATAACTGTTTATGCCTGGCTAGATGAAAGTGACCGTAGTACCTTCGCATCATTTACCTCCTGTGAACCCTTGTGCAAGGGCCAGGGCTGTCCTCTAATTTGAGACCAGCCTCATCCCTCTATAAGGTTTGGGACGAATTTTCTCGCAAAGCTTGTTAACCAAGTCTAGTTGGGCCACTACCTTTTCTTTGGGTTATAATACAGTTGTGTCAGTTGCTATATATCCTAACGTGCTCGGTGCTCGAACTCCTACATAGGCGAAGACTCAAACTATATTTCCTTCTTCGAAGACGGTACATGCTTGCAGGCTGTAGCAGACGTATTATTCGAGTCAGACGATAAGGGGCCTCCGATTCAACTCGTCGCCGTGCCTCCGCACTATACTCGCGCTGAGCGGACGTGCTTGGACTCAAGAAATGGTAGGTGAGATCCACTCAAAATCGACTTGGGGGCACAGCCTACTTTGCATGATGGTGCATAGACGTTTTGGCGCGAGTTCACGAAAGGCGATCAGCATGACTACTGGAAGTTATTATGATTCAGCTCGACTTTCCACACTACATCAGTTATATATACAAAATTCCTTTCGGTGTCGTCTACGACCATGGATATGTCAGCTACTGACAGTCAATATGCATCGTCGATGTCTTGGATTTGTTTCACGGGTGGGGGGCCAGTTCTTCAGTTTCCCAATCTGCTGAGGACAGTTTTGGTATAGCAGCGGTCCGCCTCTGAGCCCCTGCCCTTAGTGACGAAGCCGCGGACGCTGATACCTCATTAGATTCATCGGAAGCGTTGTCACGGATTGATAGCGACGCCATGTTCATGTTTCGATGAAGGAGTCTACATGCAGAGTCCGAGTTATGAGTCTAGGAAGGAGAAGTCAGTTTAGCGAACGTACCTCGCTTCCTGGCTCCGTGCACTGCTCCATATTTTGCACGCTTCTTTGAATTTAGTTAAGATACCGGCCATATCGTTGTAAAACTAGTAGTTAAAAATCAAATTTAGCACATAAGACCAAGCTGCTAGTAACTCACCTTCAGTCCTTCGTTTAAATTCCGGATAATTTCTCTGTAATGAGAATAGGCGAGGTCAAGAAATTGAAGGGCCATCTCTCGATCCTTGACAACAGGATCTTGTTTCCTAGACTGAATGAAAGCGTCATTTGTGGACTAGGAGACCTTTAGCAAGTAGATAAGACAGAAGATCCATCGAAATGACCTTGACTGATGCAAGAATTTCCTCTTGCTTTTTCCGCCCCTCGGTCAGACTTTGAATAAATTTGTCGTACTTTGCGAGCTCATTGTCGGAGACGTCCTCAAACATGACAGGGCTGATTTCTGTTCGATGTTCTAACTTTGCCGCTGCCGTGAGTACCTTTGGCCGTATGTCGTCGCTCTCTGCTCGTCGTTCGGCACGAAGGACAAGGTCGTTTCGAGTGCGACGAATATCATCCAAGGATTCGAGCAGGCCACGCAGGGTGCGGGCGTGGATTTGAGTCTGACTAGTTGACACTGCCTTTCCAGTCATGGAGACGGTTGATGACGGGACCAGAGCTTCGAGCTCATCCTGTCCACTGATGTTAGTATACAATTGTGTACACCCGGACACTATCTGCACCTCATCACGAGTAAGCTCCGTAATTTGATCTTCCCATTCCTCCCATTTTCTGCGCACAAGTTCGTCGCTTTCTGCTGCTTGAGTGAGGATGGTGCGATATCGTTGTTGCTTCATAATGAGCTCTTGGTTGGCTTCATAAGATGGAGGGCGGTTCATTGGCGTCTCTCTGCGCGCAGCTTCGTCCTCGGACGCCTCACTGTCTAGGATATCCATAGCCTAGAAACCCGTCCAATGAGAGGATAATCCAAACTTGCAGAGAAAAAGACGATACCTCATCGAGTATGGCGAGTACGTGTCGAGATAGCCGTTGCACATCGTCGATGTAGACATCAACCTTGGTGGGCCCTTGCTCTAGACGTATTTCTTCAGCTTTTCTCAACAGACTCGGAGGTAACCCGACGGGACGTTCCAAGGCTTCCAACGAGGATGGCAAGTTGAGAGATTGAAGGATCCTGTGATTGGTCAATCAAGTCGAAAAAAAATTGATGGAAAAGACGCGGCTCACTTTTCGGCTTCATCGTTGAAAATTTGTGCAGGTTCGATAATTTTCTCCTTAAGCAAATTTCCCTTATTGACATTATATATATCTGGATTGACCGATTAGAACGGGCGGCCGTCACGTTGCATAACCCACTGATGGCTTCCCGCGCCCCCCATCCAAGCATCTCGCTAAAGATTATACTGTCATTACCAAGGATACTTCTGGGGTCTTGCAGCCCAGACGGAATGATGGCTTGGACCATAGATACTTCTTGAATTACTGGAATACCAGAAGGCGCTGGAACATCCTGATGGTAAATTAGATGGTTGTCTCTTTCAGCACGGGCGAGATTTTTCTGAACGACGTCAAGTAATGACTGAAACAAGATGTAAACACAATGAACAGAGCACAGAGAGAGAATGAACCTTGACGTCGTCTAAAACTGCATCAGCGACCCCTGCACGCTTAGCGATGTTGAATCCTTTTTTAGCATCCGCTTCTGCAACCATTAATCGCCGAATCTCGTCACCGTACCTGTGGGAGTTTCAGAATTGAAGAGATGCGTCATCTGTCACCAACTTAGAGGCTTCGAGCTCGTCGATACTTTTCCTGTATTGCGATGCTGCATTGAAATGATACCGCTTTGTCTCTAGGTGAGGAATCCAATTCTATTCGCCTCCATGACTACCCATAGTGGAAGTCTTGAAACCATGCTTACAGACGGTAAAGCATCATAGCTGTCTGCGGAGGCGGCGCGGATTGAATTTAAGGAAGCATTATAGAGAGATGAAACCTTGGCCGCTAATTTTGCAATCAGACTGTTCTTGTAACGATCTAAGGTCACCAAGTCAGATAATCTATAGAGTGGTTAGGGAAGAATTGTTACCGGTGACGGCACGCTGCCAGACACATTCCTGGGCTTGCGCCAGCATGAGCCACTCCAAACTCTTTATGAAATTTTCCGTTAGATCCAAAGGCTTGTTTTCTGAGTCTACTATGGGACAAAGTTTCGGCAGTGCTGACGCGGACATGAAGGCGAAGACCCCAGCGGCGTTCTTCAGGGCAGTATAAGGCAGCTTATCATCTACGAATCGCTTAACTTGCCTGAGAATAAGAACTTGCACGTTTGAGGCCATCCTGACCGGATCTATCTTCGGAAGCAGCTAATTGGGAATATAATGCAGCTATATTGAACAAGACAGAGGCGCGCTCGAATTCAATGCTCCTGAGGGTCACAGGGAGCGAAGAGGGGCTCGCAAATGCATGTGCATACGAGAATTCCAGACCGATCTGGGGACATCAGTCCGGCGTAAAAGGAAGCATGAAATTGGCAACTCACGTCCGACGGTAATTTGGTTAGAATAAAAGCAAGCTGCGCGTGATAACTATTTCTGGTTAGATTACTCGTCGGGATGAGGACACGTCGAACTCACTTCAACGCGAGCTTGATGCGGTCAGTATGTAATACACCACCCGTGCCGATATCTCGCAAGGATTTCCACTGGTTGATGTCACGAATATACGCATCCGGGTGATCTTCTGTGTGGTTGCGAATGTAATCGCGAGCGGAAGCAGGTAAAGGGCACGAATACGTCTTCTTGAAAGGAACACTGAGGTGGTTTGGCATATTGAGAGAATTATGCCTTCGTGGAGAAACCCTGGCGGAAATGTTTAACGAAAGTTAAAAGTGTTCAGGTGCACAGAAGATGGGTAATAATAATGGCAGTTCGTCCGCTTTATCCCAACGGTTGGCTGCACCCCTCTTCGCCCACGTCGGCTGTTAGTTTATTGTTTCTTGACAGTGACACTGATGAGTGTGGATTTGGTTGTATCGCGAAATCTGAAATCTAAATGTGAATACTTACTATTTGCAGACAGTGAACACGTGATGTGAATACCCCCGCATGACCTTTGTTGAACGACAACGGTGACTTCAAGTTGCTCCTGTTCCTGTCCTGTTCTTCATTTTTTACCACTTCATATGATACCTACATTGATAAGCACTCCAAAATTCAGTCTAATCTCGCGACCAGCCTCTGCGTTTACTAGTAAGTACTATCATGGACAAGTCGCCACATCAGACATGAGTCTTGCCATCTCAAATTCGACATACAATCAAACTGTCTACGAGGCTAAGTTCAGTCTTGGGGTTAGTCTGACATGGTCCTCATTTTTATTTGCATCATCATCTTACTGATCGGAGTGCTGTATACACTCTACTGCAGTTTGAAGCTGCGACTTCACCCACCACGTGGACCGTGGTGATCCGACGTCCAGTGTTCCCCAAATATGAGAGCGGGTTTACCTGAATCACAGCTCTGTGGTCTTTCTAACTCGGGTGCAGCCTTGCATTTTCAGCATGTGTTGCGAAGTTGAAAGTATCATTTCCGTATTGGCATATGGAGTGATGGAGTGTAATAAGATACACCTTCCATCCCATGACGTTGTAGATCTAGATCCGGTGCTTCTACAAGTATCTTCTAGTTGAACTGCATAAGCAATGAGTCCTCAACCCCACGAACGTCCTGAGCAAGCTGGTGGTGATACATCAATGAGTATAAATCACCCATCTTTCACTTGACTTTTGACGGACGATCAGCATGCAGGAAGACCTTGTTAAAGTGCGCATACACGCAAAGTCCTGGGCGGTCGGTTTTATCATTGGCAGCTTTCAATTTTTTCGTACGGTCAGTTCTTTTGACAATGTATCCAGATTCCAATTATTTTAATTAGCTCGTTGGGGGTACAATTTAGAACTTACATACCCTTATCGCGTGACGTCTAGCATATGACTCCGTCTCATAGTGCTCGCAGCTGTAGACCTTTCTTTTACGGCAGTATAGTACCCACCGCCCTTGAATCTTGTGTCGCATGTGGAGTCAAGCGCTGATTCGGATTTTATTAGTCAGGGAAACGCCGGGGTCTGCCACCAAACTCTTGGAGCTTCTGAAAACAATCCATTCAATATCCGCGGTGAAAGGCGCATCGTGAACTGCTTCGTAACAGACTACAAGAGGAAGTGACTCACCTACAATGTGCCTTCTCATATCTCAAGCACGAGGGAGGCGGACGAGACCCAATACACCTGGATTAACATATACATATACGAATGCGGCTCGGCCGCACAAGTCAGCACCTTAGGCTGCGGTAAGTAGATTAAACGTAATCCATAATATTACAGTCATTAGTTGTTATGTATGGTACGCCTCTACCGTGGATCATGGTAGTGGATGCGTAAAAGTTATGACCTAGTGCAACCGTCTACTCTTGTCCGCATAGTGGACCTCGCGGATGTGGCGCAGAACAGTGTCGCGCCTAATACTCCTCTGGAGCGGGCAGTCTATGCACCGACATTGCACGTGGTCGTCGGGCTGCGGATAGCGTCCTCGGAGGTGGTGTGCCGAGATGTGCTTGAGCACTGTTTCGACTGTAGCCGCAGTGAAACCGCATGCGTAGTCCCACAGGCATATGTATGAGAGTGCAGTGGGGGGTTGCACGGATGCGTGCGGCTTTGAGTGATGGCGTATGAATTAGTATCCCATACCTTCTTGCATACGTCCAGACAAAACGTACCTCGTCAGCCGTCCCCTCCGGACCTGTTGATGCCCTGACATGTTGATATAGTTCTGAATCAAGCTTCCTGTCAAAGAAATAGGCAAGGGAGTAATTTGGGAGTGTGAAGAAAACACACCAAAAGTCGTAGTTGAAATCCATGAGGACAAAAGTTGTGAGGATCTGAGCAGCCCAGGAGGGTGTTTATGTAGCCAAGAGAAATTCCATTTCACAAAAGTGGAATGAGCTAAAGGAGATGGTGGTCAAAGGTGATGAGACGATGGTTCTTCCTTCTGCTGCCATTTTCAGGCTAGGCCCGGCGCGATGAAGAATAGGTCGTCCGCAAGATCCGACAATCAGGGCAAATGAGAAAGGCCTGTACCGGGAGTTGCTCTAGGATGCCCAGATCGAATTCATTCCATGGAACTGCCGATTGAAAGCATGCTCGCAGGAAAGACGTGATTCCTGTCCGTAGTGAGATAAGAAATTCACTTCCTGTGGCACCATAAACAAGCTCCACGTTCATGCAAATTGCCAGGGTTGAAAATGTAATGAAGCGTCAGCTATCAATGCACCATAGGTATGGGGAACTCATTGAGACATTTTGGGTATCTGAAGATTCGAGTGTAGACAAAGCAGATTGATCTCACGTCAAAAAAGGACGGCGTTCGAATTTTCCAGGTTGTGTTTTCCCTGGGAACACGCTGCCATTAATTAATCCTAGACTTGATACTGTCATAGAC
This sequence comes from Rhizopogon vulgaris, assembly GCA_002995295.1. Lineage (NCBI taxonomy): Eukaryota > Fungi > Basidiomycota > Agaricomycetes > Boletales > Rhizopogonaceae > Rhizopogon > Rhizopogon vulgaris. The sequence continues at coordinate 34,400 of PVYP01007114.1, forward strand.
GATCCCATTGGCTGAGCCGACATTCCGCCTCCAGTCATGACATCGCAGATTCTCCTCGAAAATGATAAAATAGCGCGGCGTCATCACAGTGAGACGATTTACATGACCAGCAGACCCTCATTAGAGAATTTCGAACGAGGATTCTGCTTGCCATAAACTTCCACCAAGCCACATTGAATTTCTGAAGTATCCGTGAACGGCGATTGTACGACTTGCACCAGTGATATTCGGATGGCGGACTCAGCCAAGCGAATAACAAGACCTGATATTCAAGAAGAGATAAGTATACAGCTTGTTTGGCAGTTGTGATGCAGTTTGGACGTGCGAGGGCCAGCGAAAGTCCATCAGAACACAGCGGGACGATCAGCGAACATCAGAAGGTCGCTGCGGTCCGATGGCCTGCAATGACATGGATCAATACGTTTACTGACCAGAAACCATGTTCCTAAGAGGGGGAAAGCTCGATATTTCCAGTGGCACCACCAAGCCTGGCGTTCATGCAAACCGCAGGCGCCGAACGTTGAGTAATAATTTATAAAATGGTTAGCTCACCGATTTTGTAATGAAACCCCATCAAGGTATCAATGCACCTTATTTAGTATGGATCATTTTTGGCATCTGGAGCTCCAAGTGTAGGCAAAGCAATCTAATGTCATCATTATGTCAAGGAGAACTTTCCAAGTCATGTTAATCCTTCACATTCTCCATAACGAAGCTTGAACCTTAGAAAAGAAGTACCATCAAGAGCTCTCTACATCCGCACCCTCATTGGAGAGTGCCACATAGCGCAACATAAGAAATCTGGTCACCATAAATTTCAAACATACTGTACCTTTTTGAGGTGTACGCGAACGGCGATTGTGTGGCTCGCGCCAGTAATCTAGATGATACTCGCTGCGGTGGCAAATGAATAAAAAGAACTAACGTTCATCAAGTAATTATACCGCAGCTTGCTTGTCAGAATCGCGTTCCGGATCATAATGGATATGCGAGGGCCAGCGAAAGTTCTGCAAACACAGCGTTGTGTCAATATTAAAATCAGCGAACATTATAAGGTTCTGCTGCGGTCGGGCATTTGAATGTATCGATTAACCATTGATTAACCACAACTCGGAGAATCCTGTTCCCATTTATGTCGACATGAGTCCACTCCGCAGGGGATTGATGTGGCCGAACATGACCCTGCAAGAAGTCTGCGGATGTTAGAACAGCCAAGCCTCCTATCTCAGCGCGCCCAGTAACATCAACAAGCCGCGATTTTGGTGAAGCGAAGAGGGGAAACTGCAGAGATTTTGCATGCGATTTAAGTAATGAGGTAATGGAAATAATGAAATGGGGGTGAATTTTGGTCGGCCGGCAGCCGCAAGTTGCAACGACCGCGAGGCTGAGTGGTGCGTGCAACATTCAGCATGCAAGCCAAGATCAGATTGTAAAAAATGCGAAACTTATTTTCAAAAAACGATGTGAGGCAGGACGGGGCAGTGCTGTCAGTGAGTCACTACCTGACTTGCCCGATTTGCAAGCCTTATTACATATACATACTTGGTGAAGGGACTGGTTCAACGCATCTTGCCGACGACTATGACAAGAGTCTGTTGGGTAGCAGAGCGGATGTTCGACTTTGTTTTCGGAGGAAGCAATCCTGAGCGGCCATCAGGCGAATCAAACGTTCGCTGGCCCCACGAACTCAGCGCGTGGACGTCGATACCACCTTGAAGTTGACATGTGTTTCATTACAGCTTTTCATAATTATGCGGAATCGCAAAAAGTTGAATTGCATTT
>PVYP01007114.1:85900-97152 GCA_002995295.1 Rhizopogon vulgaris
ATCACATGGCAAACACAGCAGACTGGTCCCCAAGTTACAACATTGGAGAGTAAGAGGAATTTGAACTTGGAGGTGATCAGTCAATGTGAAGACTCCACACGCTCCCGCGGCACCCACACCATTACTTCTTAACAAGTTGCATACCATCGAATCGTTCCCCTTATATACACTTAGCTGTAGTAGTAAGCTTAGCAGTGTACCTGTGTGCTGGACAGACGTTGACGTACGTGGCGTCCATATGTTGTCGGATCATGATCCAATGTTTTCACATGCATACATTGTGCATACACGTGCTGAATCTATGGGGTGATTTTTGGGCGCACGGCACCTACTGAAAACGTCCATCTCGGGTAGCAGAGCGGATGTTCGACTTTGTTTTCGGAGGAAGCAATCCTGAGCGGCCATCAGGCGAATCAAACGTTCGCTGGCACCCCACCAATCAACAGGCGGCAAATGAGCACAAAAGGTAATCTTCTAGTCTGTGACCCGCATGCTAGATACAGGCACATCAACACCCGTCCGTATTAATAGGAAGAATTTGATAGGAGAGCTCTTCTTCACCAACGTCCTCTACCAGCTCTACCGCTGCCCCCGTCGACGTCATGGCCGAAAGGAAAGTCCCCCTAAGTAAAGTTTCCCTCATCTTTGCGTGCGTTATATTTTCTCTCTCTTTTGGTTCTTACGTTCAAAACTGATAACAAGTCTATCCCAACAAGCTGTGGAACTGCACTTTTTTCTGATGGTACGCAGTTGCAGCATGCTTCTCGTTTCTCGTGAACTCAATTGTTGCATCGCAGGTTACGCCAACAATGTCATTGGTGCTGGTATGTTAATGAATTCATGTCATTGGTGCTGGTATGTTAATGAATTCATGACATAATCTGGTTTAACCACAATAACATCGTGTAGTCAACACTCGCAAGTCCTTTTTTTTGTTATCACATTCACTGAAGATTAAACATTAAACATAGTTCTAAAGCGCATATACGGCACCGATGCCATTACAAATCACAACTACAGCAACACCCTCAGCAGTGTGGCCTTCGCAGGTGCGTACCCATATTTTTTTCGTCGGCGTGTGACCAATGCCGCCCAAGGCACCGTGGTGGGTATGCTCGCATTTGGTTATCTCTCAGATAAAGTCGGGCGCAAATTTGGCATGGTAAATAAATTTAGACTCCAACCGGGCAACTGACAACCCGTATTGCCTGAATAGATGGCCGCAACTGGGATCGTTGCAGTGTTTTCTGGTCTTTCAGCGGCTTCAACTGGCGCCAATCACAGTCTTGGTGGCATGCTTGCCATGCTCAGCGCTTGCCGGTAAGAATACATCAGACTTATCATTCGAGTCGTCCTTGTCTGTTATTACAGTTTCCTCCTTGGGATTGGCGTTGGCGCTGAATACCCCTGCGGTTCGGTGTCTGCATCTGAACAATCAGAGGAAGATGGCATTGCGACGAACGCGCAGCACCGATGGCTTGTTCTCGCGACGAGTGAGCTGATGTTCTGAAATGTCTTTACCACTGACAACCTAAAATACGCTGCTCAGACACCATGATTGATGTTGGTTTCGTTATTGGAGCATTTGTACCTTTGGTACTTTACTGGATGTCCGTGCTGCCATGTCATTTCCAGACTTGCAACCACATGTTTAACAGTTCTTTATCAGATTTGGGGATAACCACCTCCGTGCCGTCTGGCGCGTCTCACTTGGACTTGGTATGATTCCTGCTATTGCTGTCTTATTTTGGCGGTTGCGCATGGAAGAACCCACTCGTTACAAGCGCGATTCAATGAAGCATACCCGCATCCCATACGGCCTAGTTATTAAAAGATACTGGCGTGGTCTGCTGGGCATTTCAATGACATGGTTCATCTATGACTTCATCGTGTATGTTAACACCCCCAAGCTACATCCTGGCTATTGACTCACATACCTCCAGTTATCCAGTACGCTCTTAGTGACTTGCGGGATGTGCTATCGCTGATACTTTATGTAGTTTGGACTTTATTCATCCACCATCACTGATGCGTACGCGAGATTTTTGTTTGACATGGATAGAGCCTGACCACTTTGGCAGTGTCACCGGCGGCAACCAGTCCCTATCCGTTGTCTTTGGTTGGTCTGTTGTGATCAAGTAACTTTCCAAACTTGTTCATGGTTCATGCTCCCTACTCACATGAGCTTTACAGCCTTTTCTACATTCCAGGTCAGTCTATTTGACAACCATGATACTTTAGATGCTCACCTTCCGTCCACAGGTACCCTTTTGGGCGCCTTCTGCATTGATTATATGGGTCCCAAGGCTACCATGGTAAGTGGTATTAACCTGTGAAGTGCGTTCCCAATTTTATCGTCAGATCACTGGCCTTCTTGCGCAAGCAGTCATGGGCTTCATTATGAGTGGCCTTTATACGCAGCTGTCAAACCACATCGCTGCATTCGCGGTGCGTATCTCTCTCTAGCCCGAAGATAATCGATACTGATCGAGGGATTAGGTGGTGTACGGCATCTTCCTGAGCTTCGGAGAGTTTGGTTCGTAGAGTTATACACAAAACCCCCGCTTGTTTGACTTCTTTTCACCTAGGTCCCGGAAACTGCACTGGTGTATTGGCTGCGAAGGCCGGGCCTACTGCTGTGCGTGGCCAATATTACGGTATTGCAGCTGCTGTTGGGAAAGTTGGCGCATTCATCGGAACTTGGGGTACGGGATAACCCATGCCTTTTTGTTAAACGGATGCACTGAGTTTTTCCTCCTTCAGTCTTCCCTATCATCATTGACAATTTTGGTGGCTCAAGCTCAGTCAAGGGTAACACCGGCCCGTTCTGGATTGCCAGTGGCCTCGCCATTCTTAGCGCAACTATCGTGGTCTTCCTTATCAAACCCCTCTCACACGATGGTATGAAGGAGGAGGATGCCAAGGTGCGTGATTGTCCTTCCTGGTGTGCACGATGTTTACGCTTCCCATCGCGTAGTTCCGGGAATACCTCGAAGAGAACGGCTTTGACGTCTCATCCATGGGACTTGTCGAAACTGAAATCGCGTCCACGTACGAGAAGGAAAAAGAAGAAGAAGAATCCACGGTTAAGGTCGCGGTTTAACTGATATATTTACCCTTGGTGATGATTGCGTATGTCGTCTTGCTCAGTACCAACCTATTATGTCGAGAGTACCTTACCCATGATCTTGTTAAATGTGATTTTCTCACTGGAGGTGGTTTACCTTCCGGCGAACGTTTGGACTGTTCTCCTTGTTATAAGAAATTGCGATTCCGTTATACAATCCGGTACAAATCAATACGAAGGAAACGTGTGGATATGAAGTTTCCGCAAACGAGCGAGACGTATCGGGTTTACAGCAATTGGGGGGAGTCGTTTGGTAAAGACGTAGCACCATCATTGCTGCATCGCCTCTCCAGTTGCTTTCCCCGTCTTTGCAAGCTCATTCCTAACAAGGTACGAGTTAAGCACGCGTATTTTTCAAGACGGGGAGAAAGGGCGTACCGTAGCTGCACGCTGAACTCATCCTCAATGTCGTCATCGTCCCAATTGTCCTCCCAAAGTTTATCCCCCGCTGATTTTGCGACGCCGGGTGCAGCGCCCTTCAAGTGCGCTATATCCGTTTGAGAATCATCCCAGTCTAGCATGCATGGCCGTGGTTAGCACGTATCCAATGATAGAAATGACGATTGCATGGGTCACCTGCGACTTCAAACTCTTCAAACTCATCGTCTTCTTCAAGGACTCCCAGGTGCTGTTGACTGTCTTCCTCCTTGGGTTTTTCTAACACTTTCTCTGCGGTTTTTGACGTGGATGCTGAGGAGGACATGCTGGTAAGATGACGGGATCGATGTAGGACGGCCGCGTCAGTGTACACTGTACACTGTCACGCCCGTGGGAAAAAGTGATTTCATGCCATAGACTCAGAGTTTGAAAGACTAGTACTGGTCTTGTGAGTAGTAAAGAAAATCTTCATTCGTCTACGGTCTGCCTACGAGACCAGGTCTCGTTCATTTTGACTAACTAAGTTAACGTGTGTAGCGTACGGTACATAAATACAATAAAGATAACGTATAAGACAGCTGACTATATTAGTATCACCCTGGAGGTCCATATTGTGCAGTCCGCATGACAGTGGGAAGTTCGTCTGCCACCTCTGGATCAATACCATGCTCCAATTCGGAGAGATCGCTTTCGTCCGTGACGTCCGAATGGGGCGGGATCATACGATGTTTGTGGTGAGTGGCAGGGGGAGTGCAAGGAAGTTTGAGCCGCGGTGCCGGAGTAGTGATGCATACCTCGGGTTTTCTGGCTGGAATTCGGATCATAAGTTTCGAGCTGTCGACGCCTTTCTTCGGGGCAGATGCAGCACTGCTGTCAATGCATTCCCAATGTTTGTTCTTCGAATTCCGAGGGCGGACAGACGGCGTGTCCGAGGCTTTGGTATTCCGCTTTGAAGCGGGCTTCCCAAAAATCTGTTTTTCTGTCTTTGGTTTCTTCTTAGGAAGACCCGTCTCTTCTGTGCCCTCCAAGTTAACGGTGTCTTGTTCGCGTTTCCGCTTTCTCTCCAACGCGGCTTCCTTGCCGGCGGCTTCTTTTGTGATTTCGTCCATTAAGATCTCCCCGAAGCTCTGAGCATCTCCTTGTAGCCACGCATCAAAAACCCCTTCCCATTCCCGCGCCGGGCCCGGAAAATCAAAATTTAAATATATGGACTTGATGGGAGTGTCCTCCGCCGATGCGGCTGAACCCTTGCCGGGGGAAGGCGACGGCGTCGCAAGACCTGTGGACGCCAGCACTGTATCTCTAGATGAAGGGCATCCTCGGGCGCGTACCGCTTTTGAGAATTCGCGCACCATGCGTTTGGTGCCTGGAACCTTCAAACTCGTGCCGACAACAAGCAGAGCATCTGCGCCGCTCCATCCCTTGCCTTTGGAGCCTCCAACAAGGTCTCTCCTCACGACTTCTCCCACGCCCTCTCCATCTTTGTGCAGCTCATTGTAAAGAACCACACTGGGACGTAACTTTCCGACGCCTCGTGCACGCTTTCCAACAAGTTGACGTGTCTCCTCCATTTGAGTGCATTCGGGACAGTAGGGAGGTGTTCCTGACGTCAGGGAGGACACGTGGTTCTCGAGTGGGAATGTGTGCATGCATGTTTGACAATGCAGCGTCTGCAGCGTTCCATGCAGGGGAATGCACCGTGGAACTTCAACTGCAGGAGACGTATATCTTGATCCTGGTGTTGCCGGCGTGCTATCTGGCGGACCAGGAGTATCAGTGGACATCGTGGGTTGATCGGCGATGGGAGCCCCAGTTGATTTTGGCTTGGATCTCGGTCTTGCTCGCCTCTTATCGAACTCGGGAATACCAAAGGAAAGGCCAGATTTCAGCTCGATAGCATCGATATTTTGAGTGTAGACACGCAAGAGCCTACCCCGTTCATCAAGTGATCGGAGTGCCTGATGGAAAAGCGTGGGGCTGGCAGCTTGCGAGAGCTCGGATAATTGCGCTATCATTTGGCAAAACAAGGACGTTGTGTGTTCATTCTATTGGACGTGTGTAAGCCCGTCATCCATGACTACAGGCGAATACACCATGTGGCAGAGCACAGGTGGTGGTCGAGGCAATATAAATGCTTGTGCGAAATCCGGAGGAATCGAGCTGAGACAAAGAGGACGAATTCTACTCACATTAAATACTGATGCATCAAACAAGTCTCTTCCCGAAGTCAAAGCTTCTTTGGGGTTGTCTCGTTTCAACGTCTGAAAAAGGCCTGACTCTGAGCGAAAATCTGGAATTCCAGCAGAAACAGAGATGCCAGCACCTAGGCCAGGAGAGAAAAAGTTATCCCAGTTAGCACAATTATATATAAAATTTTCCGATGGTTGGAAACGCACCACACACGATCACCAGCCGTTTCGCCTTCAGGATAGCCTTGATAGCTTTACGCAAGTGCAGGTTGGGAGTTTCTGAGCGCACCAAAAAAGAGGGTATCGAAGGAGGAGGCGAACCTTCCTCCAACGGTACGAAGAGGGTCATATCCTGCGGCCGATGTGATGGTAAGGAGCAGGAGGATGTGACGCGATTGAAAAGCAAGGGGGGAATTCCCAACCAGGCTATCCCCGACAGTTAGGCGGTGGCGCGGGAAATTGTATGTACTTCAGTGGCACTCGTGTTTATAACTTGAATGAGTCTAAGTCCATGTAACGTTGCCACTTGGCTTCGCACCTTCTTCTGATTCCCAACTTATCATGATACCAGGACCTTGTGTATTGCTCAATATTGGCGTAGGTACGACTCCAACGCCGCTTCACGAAGGGCTCTTTTCGCGATCTCAAATGCGAATCCCGACTCAATCAAAGCTAGCAGCTCCGGAAAAGAGCACGCAGATCAAGTAGATCGCTGTGGCGCTTGCTATCAAGCGATTGGGAATACCTATTCTTGCACCGAAGACGAGTGCATGGAAATAATTGCCGACGGCTATCGTGGTTGCCCGGTAGTCGGAAGGATTGATTCGTTTTCTTCCGAGATCGATACGTTACTTCAACGGGTGGCTGTTTTGAGAGGCCGAGAAGGCTGGAACTGTCAGAACTGGGTGCTTGACGCGCTTGAGAGGCTCAAAGCTGACAATTTTGTTGCAAGCAACGTATCAGCCGATGGCGTTCGAAACGAGCTGGAGGATATCCTGAGCAATTGTAAAGAATGATTGGGATCCTGCGTTGCGATCACCTGCGTTCACAGTACATTCCTTGTCCGTTTTTCACGTTACAGTTACTCACTATTTTCCCCAAACACCAAATCGTCGTTATCCATTCCAATTCGTGAATGTAAGTATGATTTATGATGACAAGATCAGAGGTTTAACATGATTCATAGATAACTGTATTATTGTACAGAAGAACATACATTTGGTGTGCGAAGTGGCTGTAAAACAAGTTGTAGATGAGTGTGGTGGACTTAAATGTCGACTGTAAATATTTTTTATCATGTTCCGCTCGGGCGTTATGGAAGACAGAGAGCGACAGCCGATTTCCCTCATACGCAAGGAAGACGACCGTCGTTCTTTATCAGATGATACGTGCAGCATGAGGAGTGGACCGCACGCACCCGTGTAGATACGTGTTACTGAATATACAAGCTTCTGTGCAGGCTACTCGATAGTCAGAAGACGACGGAACTATGTTTCATGTCCCAATGATTTTTGTGAGCACCACTTTAGTCATTTCGATATGTATAGCCTGGAGTCTTCTGTTTCGTTCACAAGCCTTGGGGCTGCTCACGATGTCTCAGCTGCACCACGATCACCAAGCTTTAATGGGTCCGGAATGTTGTTCAAGAAGCCAGTCAGTGACTGGTATATAGCAGGTATGTTAATGAGTTCATGGAACTATTTGCAAAATCATCGCAGGATTGTATAAAGACCTTGCAACGCTCGGATATAACGCTTCCAAGCAGTTGGTGCATTTGTGTAAGTGGAAAACTTCGTACTTACCGGCCGACGCTCTAGCGTTGCCGTGGAGGAAGGCATGTCCAAGCACAATATTCACGGGCCGCATGCGTCGAGTACTTCAAAGTGAAGTGCGATACAACTCGCAGGGGAGCTACTGAGGTCTACGCAGACAATGCACCGTTCATTGTTGACCGGGCACTGTAATAAAGTCGCATCGCCTATCAGTTATGATATGCGCATCGAGGATTTCTACAAATCCTCGACAGGGACTTCTATCAGGTTTATGCTCCTCGACCTCTCGACTGTGCATTTTCCAAGAGAAAATAAACCCTTGACGGAACTTCCGGTGCGCTTCAATTAATTGATGCAGCTCAAGCTAGAGAGAAGCATTTCGACTCAACCTACTAGTATGTCTTCCAACAGGACGCTGTTATGCGGTAGCTACTTCCCGAGGGATATAATCAGCCACGCGGGAGCGGATCTTCTCTAACCCCTTATCAGTAAGTTATACTCGGACAAGGTCAGTGAAAGGGCTGTCAAACAGAATAAGTGCAGATAACAACGTAAAAATAGCACGAGCCTGAGTCGAAGAGACTATATACACCTACCATGGGACTACCTGACGGCCATTATCTGGATGAAACACGGGGCGGGCGGAGAGATAAACAGAGTAGATAGCATAGATGGAAGATACAAAAACAAGCTCGCTGATAAACACAGCAATAATGTGACAACACACGCAAAAATCGAGTACAAAGCATGGAAACTTGAAGAACTAAAAATGCAGCAGGCCCTCCTAGAAACGAAGAAGGTTATTATTCCTGCGGGGGTGGCGTGAATTGTCCGTATATATGGATCCAAGCGAAACCAGGCGAGGACGACGGCAAGGAAATCGATAAGTGCAGGGACAAGTGATGAAGCACGGTATAGGACAAGGAGGAGTAAAAGCATGAAACCAGTTATGATTGCATCGATATGATTGGCGTGCCTTCCGTCATGCAAGCCGCGTTAGGTGTTGACGGTGCCTGAGCAATTTTCCGCAAAATCTACAAGCACGCACGGAGGACGGTTATTAGAGGCAACGCGTGGTAGGCGAAAATCCTTGCTCACCTGAAGGTAACACTCTGTGGATTGTACCCCGTTCAATGCCCACTTTCCGTCAATGATGACGGAAGGTACTCCATTCACACCACTCGCCCGAGCAGCGTCCATCATTTTATCCACGCAGGTCTTGCAATCGGTATCTTGCAAGAAAGCAGTAGCCTAGATTGATGCAGCAATTTATGTGTCATGGTGATTGACAATTGAGATTGATATTAAACCATACCTCTGTCTTGTTCATCAAGCCGACTTTTTCTGCAGCATCTGCAAGGAGCTCGACGTCACTGATATCCTTGCGCTCGGCGAACGAGGCTTCAAACAGGATATCGTTGAATTTGCCTTGCATCTCCTGTCCTCCGACTTGATAAGCTTTTACAGCTAGCCTGTGTGCGAGCGTAGAGGGCGCCACAATCCCATCTTCCGCCCTGGATCACCAGATATTAGATACAGCATTGACCGCCTGCTGAAATGCTCACAGTTGTAAACCAGCCTTCTGTGCCAACTCCTCGACTGCTTTCCATTTTGCCTCCATTTTCTCTTTGCCAAATTTCCGAGCGAGATATTCCCGACGACCAGGCAACTCTCCCCCATTCGCCCTGACCTGCTCGGTTTGTACTGATTGACACAGGAGGGCAAATGGCCGGAATTCCACATCAAATCGTACGTTCAAGTCATGACATCCGGCGATAGCGTCTCGCAATGCCTTGTTCCCGATGTAGCAAAAGACACAAATCTGTCAAATGCCATAGAACGATGAGCCATGGGAAAATAGAATGTGGAGGAAAATAGTAATGCGGGCGTACATAATCCGAGATGAAGATTATTTTAATAGTGCGCTGAGGTTCAGGGGATGGAGAAGATTCTGAATCGGACATCTTTGTGGTTTAGAAATGGATACGCCCGCTTTACAGTGAAGCGGACACACGATCGCTGGGGGAGATGTGCAGGTGAGAAGACGGGGAATGCGAGTGAAATATAAATTGGCAAGGAAGATTTTGAATATTGGGGCTGTCGCCAGCGTCGAACGGTTGGAATAAGAAGGGCAGAAAGTGAAGGTGAGTTGGCTGAGAAAGCCGGAGGGTACGGACAAGCAGATATACTGGAAAGTGTGTAAGCTGGCGAGAGTCGGCAAGAATCTAATCCATTAGCAATACGGAGCGTGACAGCATCTGTCAGCATCAGCAACCGTGACACCCGTGACATTCCTAAATTGGAAATTTACCTTTGTCACAAACATTCCCGGGGCTTTTACACAAGGGCCAAGGCTGGTCAACACCGCCTTTGAAAGTTAAACGGGGACCTAGCGCCGGCGGGCTCGGGTGTGATCAGGTACATTGGCATCACTAAGATTCAGTCACTAGCGGACCACAGTCCTTGCGGGAGAGTAATCACTAATGTATATCCTGAAGTAAGTACTGAAAGTACAACATTAACTGTACGTAATGTGCCCGATGTCGCGGAGTTGAATTAACAGACCATAGAACAAGTACTAACGAGCATAGTCGAAGCAAAACAAAAACAAAAAAGAAAAGGACTCATAGAGTAGTCGTCTAAGCTGATATGAGTAACGCGCGAAGGTGAATTTCAGAAAATCGAGTTTATGACATCACTACCAATGGCAGCACCTGCATATGGACTGTTAGATTCTATCGAAGAGATTAAGATAAAGACGAACCTGCGCCGAAACCAAGGCCTCCAGCAGCTGACTGTGCCATCTGAAGAGTGTCATATTAATAAAATTTATCTACACAACCGGTAGACTTACCGTAGCGCCAAGGCCACCGAAGCGTCCTTTCTTTGGAGGTTGCTGAGGAACTGGCTGAGCCACTGGGGGATTTACAGAATATGAATTATGATAAGCGGGGCCTGAAGGAGGCATATAGACACCGGCTGGAGGAGGACCGGACGGCGGCGGGTACTGCTGCAGTCCAGATTGCTGGGAGGGATACTGTGGAGGGCCTGGAGGGCTCGGATACTTGGGCTCAGTCAAACCATACTTCAAGTTCGAGTCCAGCGATGTCCTTGACTTTGGAAATTCAGGGAAAGACGACAATGGAGAGACAGATCGCGGAGGAAGTTTCTCCACGTATACAGACGGGAAAAGGCCCTCCTTTCCCGCCTTATTTCTACCTGTCCACCAATCCGCGTTGGTCTCTTTCACGATCTCTATAATTTCTCCCACATGAAACGATAAATCATTTGGATCCTGCCATGGGTTGAGCAAATTCATAGCACATACGTGCACATGTGATATACCTCGCTCGTCCACTCCCAGATCGCCCGAGCTTCTGCTTTTGACGCCACATGCGAGTTAGCGCTGTTACTCGTTACGTTCTGAGTTGGCGCTGGGGACATTCTGAGCCGCTGAGTTTGCTGGGTGAGTGATACTATCGATCCCGTTCCCGTTCCCGTGCTAGGAAGCTTAACTAGGATATCGCGGCCATCCGATTGAGATATCCTGTTGTGAGACATTAACAACCCAACATTTTGCCTGGTCTGGGAAATTATATGATCCAGAAGAGTAAGATCAGACATCCTGAGAGTCAATCGAGAGCAGTGGTCGACACGAGGATAGTGGGTGGCTGATGCAGGTGACTGAAGCTAGTACTGAAAGTGGGTGTGAATTGCTATATTTGGCATCTATACACATGTTTCGTGATAATTCAAAGGGCCCGCCCTTGTCCTCACACCACAATA
>PVYP01007114.1:97162-109073 GCA_002995295.1 Rhizopogon vulgaris
TGATAGTACGTATACGTCCCCTGATAATCAACTCAAGACTTCACTTTCAAAATCATCATAGACGGCCTTGCGAATCTCTCTGAAGCACTGATCGAATAGTCCGGGGGCATTGAGCTCCTCTGGAGTCGGAGCGATTGCGGGGTCGAACGCGCCTCCAAGAGGCGAAACCAGACACGACAACTTCCTCGCTTCGAGACACACGCGATTCGGGTGTGGATCCGCGAAGGCTCTCTTGAGCCCTTCCCACCCCACTACCCCATGACTGTTCTCGAGAGGTGCGCAACCAGATACCTCGAGAACCGTGACTTCTTTGACATCCGACGTGCCGATGGACAACAAAGTGATTTCGAGCTCCCAAGCATCCTATTAGAACGTTTTTCGTCTCCACTGAAATTTGACAAAGTCACTGGGTCCACTTACGCTAAAGTCGTACTCATAGAAGCAGCCCCCTAGGGTTCCGTTGTTGGTAACATCATTGCGATGCTTCCCACCCTCTTCCCATATGTCCTTGAGCTTGACCTCTCTCTCATCGAAGACAATGTAGTTCGGCCCATCTCCTTCATCATTCCGCCCCATCATGTTGGTATCTTGTATTGATACAACCATGTTTCTACCCCCCTCGAGCGGAATGTGGAAAGTGAATACGTGGAGGTGCTCGTTCTGCCACGAGAAGACGTGCTGGATCGCGGCGTGAAACTTCTGAAACGTCCATGACGCTGGAATAGAAAACGTCCTCGAAATTTGTGGGTCTCGAGAGTCAAGCAGATCGACTTTGAAAACGTAGGTTTGGATGGGCATTTTGCGAACTGATTTTTGTTCAGGATCAGAGAGCGCAATATAAACGTTTAACCGGAACTGATACACATGAGGGAAGGGGTATGAACTGCTGTGTTTTTTTACGTTGTTAAACCCCGCATGAATCAATCCGCGGGGAAAGTAGACGCCTATCAACAGAAGTTCAATCTCGGAATGGGGACAGTGTGCTCGGTAATGATCTCCATTGGCTAGTAACATTTCCTCGTTCATTGATTCACACTTCTACGGCGTTCCGGAAGCCCTGAAGGCGTGGAAATGGAGTTCAGTGCCTTTATCTGCCGATTTAGATTCTCATCCCAATATTGACGTGCACCGCCTTGACATTGGTATAGCTATCGGCCAGGTAAGACATCCAGTGCCAATCAGATGAGAAAATAACAATAGCTCACTTTTCAAGAGCGTATTCCCCCAGGTCGTGACCAATTCCAGACAGCTTGAATCCACCAACTGGCAATCCAAGATCTGGGTAATTACTGAAGTTTACCTACAGCCATGACGGTCAGATAACACGAGGGAATAATATCTCCCACTAACCCACGCGGTTCCTGCTTCGATATTACCCGTAACACGCATCGCTCTATCGATGTCCTTCGTGAAAACTGAACAAGCCAGTCCATACGGGGTATCATTTGCTTGCTCAGTTACCTCTTTGAAAGTGTCAAAAGATCGTTATTAATGCGAGCATGGAAGATAAACAAACCTTCCTCAGTGGTGAACTTGGTAACCACAGCTACAGGTCCAAATATTTCCTCCTGGACAATTTTCATCTTGGGCGTGCAATTCGTGAATATAGTGGGCTGAATGAAATAGCCTTCTGTCCCATGCTGCTTGCCACCAAGATGAAGAGCGGCACCTTCTGCCTCGCCGGATTTGATGTAGCCCATAACGCGCTTAAATCGGAGTCTAGGTGCTCCGTGGATACCTTCTACAGCATGGAGGCACTCACCTCGAACTGACTCTCCGATATTAGGGGACCGTGGAAGGTGTCTGGCGAAAATGGATCACCCATAGGGAGGTGCCGAGCGCTTTCCGTAAATTTTTGTAGGAACTCATCATAAATGCCTGCTTGCACGTAGATACGCGACCCTGCAATGCAGACCTCCCCTTGGTTCGTGCTTCGTGTCCTTTAGAAACCGAAGGCTTCAGGGAAAGCCGGAAAACGCACAAAATGCCGTTAATGGCCCACTTGACAGCCTGTTCAAGATCCGCATCATCGAAAATTAAGTTTGGACTCTTTCCACCGAGCTCGAGGCTGATTTTCTTGAGGTTGCTTCTTGCGGCTGCTTCCATTATCTTTCGGCCCGTAGCAGTACTGCCAGTGAATGCCACTTTGTCAATCATCATGCTCTCACTGATTGCCTGACCTGCGGTGTTACCGTAACCGAACACAAAGTTGACTACTCCGGGTGGGAAACCAGCTTCCTGGATCAGCGTGCAGCAGAACAATGCGGAGAGAGGTGTGAATTCAGAAGGCTTCGCCACGACGGTGTTTCCGCAAGCGAGCGCGGGGGAAAGTTTCATAATGAGCAGGGTCACTAGACGAACGGGTGAATGCAGAATAGATTCATAATACTGGATACTAACGGGGAAAGTTCCATGGTACGATTGCGCCCTGGTCCGATGCTCGTGAACATTTGATTGATTTTAAATTCATGACTTCTACTCACAACGACTCCAATAGGTTCGTGGCGAGTAAAACCAATCTTGTCAGGGGTTGTCTAAAAATCGTCAACAGAGGTGGCTTGTTGTAATTGTCGATGAACATACCTGAATGCTCTTTCCCTGTATCTTGTCGGCCCATCCAGCGTAGTACCGTAGAATAGAGACCGTAGTCGGTATATCTATCATTTTGGCCGAGTAGAACGTCTTGCCTAGCAAAAGGGGTCAACGGAACCATAGCAATGAGGGGCGTCTAACTGACCGACGTTAAGGGCCTCAAGAGCAGCAAGCCGGTCAGTGTTAGCTTCGATAAGATCGGCAAACTTATGAAGCAGTTTGCTTCTCTCTGCTCCGGGCACCCTCAAGCCCCACCGTTCCTTGTAGGCTGTCCTTGCTGCTTTTGCTGCGACCTCAACATCTTCGCGGGTTCCAACTGAAACTCGGGTAATAATCTTGCCAGTGGCTAGACAACCCGTCATCAAAATTCAAAATTATGATAAGGTTGTATGCTCAAGGAGTCATACCCGGATTTATCACGCTAAGGAATCAACGATTAGAATTATCGACCGCTTATACTGATGAACCTGAACACGCGCACTCGATGGTTTCCTTATTAAGGGGGTCGACGAACTCACCATTGATGAACAGTTGCGTGGGGAATGTAACAGCACCCCTGTAAACAGGCGTGTCAAATTGGTGCGTGAAAGTGGAAGCCATAGCAGCAAGATGAAGAAGGACCGAAAAGACTGCGCGTCTGGCTTATATGTGCTCAAATCGTGACATAGTGCGCCACTTGCAATGTGTCTTAAATAGCTAAGCAAGGGTCAAATATACACCTGAAAACTTCTGATTACGATCGGGATCACCGCGGTGCCGTACCAATCGCTTATCATGGATTGACTCACTCTTATTCGTTGGGGAATATGGAGAATCCGGGGTAGCTGGAATTGGATGCAACGAGTGTGGTTGTGTGGTTATAGTACCGTTATACTGCGAGTTTGTATCTGCATGCGCAGAATAAGATCTGTAACCTAGGACAAAATTGGAGTTCTGTTATCATCAGATCTTGACAGCTGCGAATGTGACAGGTGCATTTGATGGCTCTTTGTGGACTGGAGCAATCGTGAGGCAGGGTAACAAGGACGCATTGACCACTGAGTCTATAGTTAGATGTTTTACTCGTTAGCTAGCGAGACACTGTGACTGGATTCCTCTGGACTTGAGGTCAGCGAATATCAATCTCAGTAAGTAGTATCACACTCTGACCTAAGGTAGACAACGTGCCATCTGCAGACTGCAGCAAACATCACGTACTGTGACCAAGGTGTGGCTTGGCCGGACGGGTAATTGTCTGTGAGACCGAGCAGCCGGTCAGATTTCCCATTATGGACAGCAGTAGCAGGAAACGGCATGCGGCAAGGTCGGACTCAGTGGCTACTCAATACAACCCCAGATTGCATGTAGAAAACACTCAGACTCTCTCAACAAGGCGTGAACGAACAATCCGAGACCATCGGTTTCCGATTTTCTCGATCCGGTTCCAGTATACTTCCTATCCGTTTGTCACGCTTTATCATGCTTTATCACGCAACATTTACTGCAGGTGCATGTTTTGGTGTACGTATCTGATAGATGTGCAAAGATAGTGCTCGCCAAAAGCGCTTTGTTGACAAGTACTGTTCTTAGTGCAGAATTGTCAACGATCCATTGCAGACGAAAGTCGCAATTCAAAAGTCACTCATCTCGTCAGGGGTAGAGCAGTTCCACTCAGATCTACGAAATTGCCAGTGAGCTCGTCAGGGGGATTATGGCTTCTATTTGGAATAGCTCAATGAACGATTACTTTGAAGTTCAGGGTATACTTATCTGTGTTTCCACCATTAAAAACGCCTACCAATGTAGTCGTAATGTTAACAACGATCTCTCGCTAAGCGACCCCTGTTACGCGAAGTCAAGCTGCACTGTGCACACGAGTCATGAGTTATAAGATGTTCCATGTCTGATTAATGCACAGGTCAACTCCTCGGGGGCACTAGAAGCAGTACATACTGCATTATGCCGAGGCTGGCACTGCTAATGATGCACGCATCAACCAGAGGATGACACTCTTTCGGATTCAATTGCTCAGGAGGATGCACAGGGTAATCCCGAGTCTATGTGTAAACACCTCTGTGGACATGTGATGTTGACGAATTAAATATATGTGCAGCGAAAGGCTGGCAAGTCGTCTATGAAAAAATAGTATGGCAAAGAAAAGACAAACCTTCCCATGTCATATTGTGTGGTGAGAAGTTCATATGCAGACCTAATACTAATAGAAGATAGTCATCCCTTCTACATTAGGGGTGAGAGCGTCCTGGACGATGCTCGGAGTTGCTGTAGAAGGCTTAGGAAGGACACTGCAGGACACTGCACCCGAATTATTGGATTCTCAGAAGTCCTTCCGAGCCGATGCAGACGGGGCGCAGGTTTCATAGAACGGACGTTTCAACAATTTGACGATCGAAACAAGTTGTCAGACTCCAACTATATACAGAGTTTTGGAACAACGGCTCCGAGTGAATATGTTGAATACGTTGGAATACCTACTTTCGTGCAGGATTTTGAAGCACAGGAAGGACGTCCGAGTCCGTGAGGATAAAGATGCGCCACAACTTGAGAGCCAGAAATGGTAATTGGTATTATTTATTTGGCTGTGGCCTATCATATAATTGAGGTTAACCCTCGCGTCACCATCATTCCATCTGGTTATCACTATTTACTCATTCTTCCTCGTCTGCACGGTCAAGCAAGTCGTCGTAAATCTTTCTTGTCTGCCACCTTTCATTGAATAAAGATGTCAAGGGTATGTACATTCATCCCAACCATAAGTACGAGTGCTCACAACATTCCTGTATTCACAGGCACAGTTCTTGAGAGAGTACAAGCTCGTCGTCGTCGGTGGAGGCGGTGAGTGCTTTGTAGAAAATGTCAAGAACCACGTCTCATAGAATTTATCGCTACCAGGTGTTGGTAAATCTGCCCTCACCATCCAATTCATCCAAGGCCAATTCGTCGACGAATACGACCCAACAATCGAGGGTGCAATAAATTTCTACTCTATTCGAGTCCTTCACTGAATAGTGCCATAGACTCGTACCGCAAACAATGCGTCATCGACGAGGAGGTCGCATTGCTTGACGTCCTTGACACCGCTGGTCAGGAAGAATACGGGTAAGTGATATTTAGCTGCGGACGATGTTTGCCGCTCACTCGAAACAGAGCTATGCGCGAGCAGTACATGCGCACAGGTGAAGGTTTTCTCCTCGTCTACTCCATCACCTCCCGCGATTCTTTCGAGGAAATTAGCACTTTCCACCAGCAAATCCTTCGCGTCAAGGACCAAGATTCGTTTCCTGTCATCGTCGTGGCCAACAAGTGTGATCTCGAGTATGAGCGACAAGTCGGAATGAATGGCAAGTCGTCACCTATTTTTCGAACGCACTCTTTCTTAATAATGAACAGAGGGCCGCGACCTCGCAAAGCACTTCCGTTGCAAGTTTATTGAGACGTCGGCTAAGCAGCGCATTAACGTTGACGAGGCGTTTAGCAACCTTGTTCGTGAGATCAGAAAGTACAACAAGGTAATATTCTCATCTCGTTCTGAGAACGTTACTAAAGCACTACATTCTCGCAGGAGCAACAAACGGGTAGACCTGTGATGGCCAGCTCTGGTGCTGGAGGACCTGGTGTCTACAGTGGCAAAGGGGACGCGAATGAGGGTGACCATGGCGGATGTTGCGGTGGTTGCGTAGTCGTATGAGAACCTCTATTCACGGATACCTACCTGCCTTTCCATCTTCTCGGACACTCGGGTTTTCTTCTACACCAAGCGTGCCTTCCTGATCTTATTGATCATCTATGCCTTCTTCAGCTTCATCACTCTCATTAGGTCCATCTGTCATGAAAGATTACCATTGTATATATAGTTATGGTTCCAGGTAATGGATCACAATCATTCGATGCTCATGCAAGTGTTTTAATAGAAGATCAAAGTGGATGTATGTAGCATTCAAATGCCATGGGATGGATCCTTTTCTATCACTGATTCCACGAAGTTTTCAGTTCTCGACGCATCAATCCCAGTGAGAACTACTTACACGGAGGTCGTGTCACGTCTTCTTCGTTCACCGCTCGTATGGAGTCAATGCCAAGGTCATACGAGCCCGAAACACCACTGTTTCCCCCGAGCAACGATATGCCAACCGTCCGTATTCGTTCGCGCATCATTTCAATCTGATGCTGCACCAATTCACCGGTATTCGTCAGAATAAAGTTCTCAAACGGTATCTTAATAAGATATCGCGATCAGTCTCCGCGCAAAGCATCAGAGCATGCATAGGACACACGAATATATCTTCCCAGCCACCGTCGTTGCGTTGAAAGTAGAGCCTATGCTGCCACAGGTCTGTCGTGATCGGCCCGTCGGTCTGTAAGTTCACAAAGTAGGAGTTGTGCATGCGTGGATCACCACCGAGACGCAGCCTCAGGGCAAGGAATTGGTGATTCGAGACGTCGTCGACCATTTCACCAAAGAGCGTTGGGCGTGGCTAGTATACGGGACGTTGAGTGAAGCGGGTGTAAGAGCAACAAGTGTACATTGATAGGGACATTTACCTTGGACCTAAAACCTGCATATCCGCCCCTGATTCGTCCTTGCAGTTCGGGTTTAACCTGAAGTCTCATCTCACCCCAGAACCGACCTGTAGCTGAGCTTCCGCCGCCTTTGTTACGCTCCGGAGACTGGTCAAGCTCGAGATGGACGGTGGATGTACCACCGATATCTGCGTCGCAGCCAGTCGCAAACTGTTCGATATCCTGTTGAGTGTTCATCCTGAATAGTGTCAGAGGTGCTCTTGAAGGAGCGTCTGCGCCTTCCATGCGAAGTACTATGCGTGTGGCATGTCAGTGTTGTGGTTGATACGCGACATTGAAAAAAGGCATGCTTTTGATGCTACTGTCTCTGAGCAGCTTCGTTGACCTCCCCAGATATGTTGTCCAGTTGGAAAACGCCATTGGTCGCTGGTTTGTGCCGGGATATGAGAGCAGACTGCAGCTGTAAAGTTATTAAACGCGGCTACTGAAGCTCGCATACTATATTTGTATGTTAAAAGAATTATTTAAATAATTAAATCCAAAAGGTCTAACATGACAGGGGCATTAATTACATGTGCATCTGTGGTATATGGATTTTCCTCCCCTTGCGATGCATTGCCCTCTACTGCTCAGATCGCAAAATTTAAAGGGATGGAGGGTCATTTGGCAGTGCGTATACCACATCGAAGTATACCAAGTTCATCCGAGATCATGCGCTCCTGCAGTTCCTGACTTGAACTTGAATCAGGAAGTTATCGTGGCTCAAACGCTCGAAAGAAGAAACCCGATCGCGGTGGTGCATACACTTTTGCGGCGATTATCAAGATTAGATGGCTCGGACTAGGTCAAGTCATTGGAGCAAAAGGACTACCGGAAACATCAGCTAGTTTATTTGAGAAGGAGAGTCAGATCTTGATAGCGATATCTCATGGAACATTCCTACTAAAAAATGAAAATGTTGTGGAGATCACTATGCGAAAACGGTGTGATAAAATTATATATTTCATGAACGAGGAGATAGTAATACTTACAAACTGTTCATACCACCTGTCTGCTGCGCCGCGAGCGGTTGACAGTACCGGAACGCTCCAAATGGGATTTCAGCACCCGTATCGTCTGTACAATCTCACCTGTCACCAACGATCAACCCGGTAACACAACAAAGGGGAATGACATCAGCCCACCTGCAAGCTTCGGTGTGTCCGCTTCGAAGTCGTAGCGCTTGCTCCCGCTGTCCCGTTGCACGATGATCTTAAACAGTGTCGATGACTTCGCGGACTGTTGACATTGGGTGATGCTCTTGATGTGGAATGATACAGTCTTTCCACTGTCGAAAACTGCCTTAGCCCTGTTTGCGGATGGCATGATCTAGAGGAAGATTGTTATTATGGGGAGCCTTTACGATCATGCAAGACTCACATGTATATAAACACCATCAATAGCCAAAGTGCGCTCTTGGCGAGCTAGCATGGGCATTTTGCGGTAAATAGTGTATTTCTTTAATCAAAAGTCAAAACCTTTATGCATATTCATAAGGAAAGGATCACAAACTTTGTATGCTGCCGCGTAGTCCGCTGCGCCCAACTGCATCTCTGGAACATCCGATATCCGTTTGAAAATAGAAGCTAAAGGAAGAAAAACTGTTTAGCATATGTGCTGGGTACACAATACTCATAAATACCATTCGGGTCTGTGGTACGCGCTGATCTGCTTTCGGGTTCAATGCCCAGTTGAGGCAGCACGGATCTCTTGACCAGCGTCAGCTCGCGTCTGCCGCCTAGACTAGCAACTGTGCGGTCGAGGTACGCTAGCATGTTGAGCTCGTTGACGATCAGAGCGTAGTCCTTGGGATTTGCCAGTTTGCGCCTCCGGCAAACTAATTCAAGTGCCTCTTGCATATACATACCAGCCGACCTATGCGCACTGATAAGAATGGGGAGCTACATCGGAAAATTCAACCTACACGGGGATGGTGGTCGATATATGGACTGCATCGGCGGTGTCCGCAACACGGATGCGCAGGAACAGCTGTGGCCCGTGGCTCGACGAAGGACCCAAAGAAGACGATAAAATCGGAGTTGTGCCGAACATGGCGCTTGCAGGACCAGAAGGCAGCACCAAGCCACCTATTGGTCCTGACTCCTGTTTCTTTAATGCTGCCATAACTCTTGAAGGACGTCGCTGTATCTTGCTCTCCAATTGTTCGTTTTGTTGTACTAATGAGGATCATTAGCTTTGACACCAACAAAAATTGGTGCCGTACTTTGTAATGTACTAGCAGGTAGAACAGCGAATATTTCAGATCCAAATCTTGAGATCTTGCCTGTGCGATCAGGTGCTGTGCACAAAACTATGAATCTCTCCACGCAGAGTGAAGAACTCGAACATACGCGGGAAATCCTCGTCAACCTCACCGTCATCCTCTGCAATACGCATGACCCAACCTATTGCAGAGAGCCTCGGGTCATCATCCTTGGCATTTTCGTTTAGCTCTGGCATCCAACCCTCATCCCAGTACGTCCATAACGCAAAACCAATGACTTCTTCGATGGTAGCGTCTTTCCGCACGTTCAGAGTCATACTTTCACTACGAGGTTCTTTCGCATACGGAAAGAATACCTTGACATCCATTGAGGCCGTCTCTCCTCGTCCGGATATGGAACCATACAGTTCACTGAATGGGTTAGTGGTACCACCCGACGACGCAAGGATAGCGGTGAGAGCAGATGCCTGACGGCGCGCTGGTGTAACGGACTTGCGGGTGAATGTCATGTCGGACGGAGTATCGATGACAGGTTGTGAGATTGACATGCCCCTTCTTCGCGTCTCTTGTCTCTGAGGTAACACCTCAGGTCGCTGATTCTGATCGGGTTTTGGCACTGGACTGATCATCTCGAAGTAAGTTTCGATAGGCTTGGAATGCAGGGTTGGAAGGGACCCCTCATGAACTTCATCTGAAGCCCGATGTTCAGATACTGGGCTGAGTCGTGAGCGTGTCCGAGGGTATGGACCAAGAAATGGCGATGTTCCCAGCGCTGATACGGACAGCGCTGAGGCAGTCCCTGAGAGAAGCGAGATACCATCAGATGCACTGCCTGAGTGTACGCCTGACATGCGAGTTGCAGCAAAATCTCTATTAGACGGTGAGCTTTTCATCCATATAACATATACAGCACCGTACGGATCAAATTCATCGGCTTCATCCATATTGTCGTCTCCGGGGGCGACCAATTCAAAGTCGTCGTCGTTGTCATCGGATGCCCCCAGCATGCCATCATCATCGGATGAAGAGAGTTCTGGATTAATGCTGCGTGGTGTTACAGAGGGATTTTTTGGCATAGAAACTGGGAGGCCACGACGTGCCATCATTCGTAATCTTCGCCTGGCCTCCATTTCGGCTGCACCTTTGAAATTTGGCACAAACTGAATCTCTTTCATAGGAGGCTCAGGAGGGACATCGTCTTTATTTAGTGCAGGTTGATGTTGTATAGGAAGGGGCTGAGAACCATCACCATGTTCTGAGTTGACTGGAAGCGTATCAGAGTCATTAGCGATGTTGAAGTTGACGCGTTGGTGAGGATCTGATCCGTCGTTACGCATGTCGCCTCTCTTTGTCATGATGGAAGCTCTCTTCGACGTGGAAGCGCGTCGACCTGACACTCTCAAACCAAACGCTCCCGATCTGTTGCCCATGATAGTTTGGTGGTGCTTCAGGCCAGTTGCCCCAGATAATCCCGTTGACAGTTTATCAGGAGCCTCTGACTCATCGTCTGATATAGGTGGACTGGATGGATATTCGAGTTCTGGCCAGCGATGAACATCCGCGAGTGAGGCTGCGAGGATATAAGGGTTTGAGGTGTAGGATGGGCTCAAGGAGATTAGGCGTCCGCCATAAGGGTCGTCGACGTTGCGCAGGTAGGAAAGTCTTAGACTGTGAACTAAGTATCTGTTCACCAAAAGTATGAGTGCACCATTGTAATCACCCAGAACTTACCAGACGTACCCTGGATCACTGATGAGTGACATGAAAGTGATCTCGCGAGCAAGGGGGTGTTTCAAGTTGTAGTAAGTAATTGGTTGACTTTGTAAGCCGTCGAACGAAGTTGTAATTGCCGCCACTGCCACTCATTCAATATTCAATTGCGATGCAGGAATTGCAATGGTGAGCAGCATTATATTACAACATGATGTCCGAGCTCCATAACGTCTGGACTACTACGCCGCCAATTTTACACTAAAGGGTGTGGTATTTGAACATCCATCCGATACCAAATTTATACAGTGTTTTGGAAATCCATCTCGCACTCCTCAGATGTCGGCGGCAAAGTCCAACATACACAATCCTCGAACATCGTACTGACATTTGCGCACTGCTTGTGGGCATGCATATCCCAAATACTGATGATGAAACGGGGTGCGAGAATGAACGGTGCAGTATCGATAAAGAACTCCGAGAGACTCGAGACCGGTAGCTGTGAGCACATGCGTTAGAACCTGAGTCTCTGCCATATGGTCGGGACCTTGAGAGAGCAACATACCGGAACTTTAGCCCATAATAACACCTGTAAGGTTTGGTTCGTCAAATTCCTAGCGAGATCCGATGAATACATTTTAGGATCCACTGGATGAAGGAGAACCTACAGGACGAAATAAATGATATGATATCTGACTATCGTTATTACATAGACATTAGGCCTCATTTTGACTTCCCTCCGTTCTTTAAGGTGTTTCACGAGGATGGCAACCGCGAGAACCACTAGAAAAATATCATAACATATGATGGGGATGGAAGTGTAGATCG